>BMAT01011069.1:395522-406469 GCA_019649035.1 Elysia marginata
GTTCTATAAGGTTAGTAAAATCCATTTATTGCGGGCTAAAGTTTTTTTGTTTTTTTTTACTACTTCTTTACAGACGACAACTTATTCTTCACACACATACTCTTCATTCCAGATGATAGTTAATTCGTCGCTCTAATGTAATAACTAATATTCTTTTTTCTCAGGTGATAATTGTTTCTTTTTCCTTAGGTGATATGCAACTTTTAATTAAACCTCCCTCCCTCCCTGTTCATTGAACGGGTACACAGCTAAACCCGGTATATTTAAAAATTTTCGTTTTTGTCTTTGCGCTTAGAAATGAAATTATCGGAAATGAGAATGAAGCACGTGCATTGCAGACTGCATGATGATTATGTGTCTTGCTCTAAACATTTGCAATCTGCGAACAAAATTTTATGGTGAGAACACGCGTTGTACACTTTTGAAGAGCGAGCTTGATGCCGTATGCTGATCAGACCCTATTCATTGTGTTGTTAACGTAAAAAAATTGTATGAAAACTGGTCATTAACGTTATGCCAAAATTCCCTAGATTTGGTCGATATTTAGTATGTTGTCCTATTAAATACCCTTCTTCATTAGGATAAGATAACACTTTATTGTCCTGAAGAAAATCTGGTGCACCATACAAAAATTAAAACATATAATACATTAAGATACATACATAAAAACATAGAGTATGGTTAATTTAGGTAGTATGGAACAGCAATGGCACTAGATACACCAGAACTATAAAAATGAATCAACAACAAGAAATAAAATTAGCTAATATATACATATAACTATATAATAAGAAATTTGTGGTGTCATCATAAAAAGATTTCATACACATTTGATTATATAACTATTCACAGGTTATTGAAGATGTAAAAAAAATATGTATATAAAATATCACAGAATTTTTAAAATTTCATTTTTCTTGATTTTTCTTATTATGAAAGTTTCTCACCGTTCTAGGCATGGAAGATTTTCTGAACCTCTCGGATTTGGTTAATATTAAAACGAACATCCCGCTTCTTTCTGAAAAAAGGACCCGGTTGTGCAATGGGTGAGATGGATCGTTAAGAATTTTAATCATGTTTTCTTTTCAGAAAAATTTATCGAAATTTCATCAAAAGTCTTTTGAGGAATACCAGTGAAATTTGTTGCATGCTTGATGACACTATCAATTTTTGCTATATCTTTAAAAAGGGCATTCCCTGCCCACGCACATACACAAAAAGAAATAACAGATTGTATGACTGCTTGGTAAATATGTGAGATCAGCACCTTGTCTTTTCTGAAATAGTTCAATTTTCAAACAAAATACATTCTTTTATTTGTCTTTGAAATCGCAGACTTTGTAGGTTTGTAGGGAAAAAAAACTGAATAATATTTAGGTTCTTCTTCTTCTTCATGGCGGATCCTTGTAGGACGTAGCCTCCCACACAGCTGAGCGGAAACCGTCTCTGTCTTGCGCAAGAATACTGGCTTCCCTTACAGAAAAGCCAAGCCAGTTAGAAATGTCTTGAGTCCATCTCCTTCTTGGTCTGCCTCTGCCTCTCCTGCCCTCCACAGCTCCTTCTAGACACAATTTTTCGAGGTTATTGTGTCTGACGACGTGTCCAAAATATTTCAATTTTAGTTGCTGTATATTTTTAAGGAGCTGGCGTTCTTTCATGCCGAGCTCTTGTAGGATACTTTGATTTGTTCTCTTTGCAGTCCATGGAATTCTAAGTATTTTTCTGTAGCATTTCATTTCAAATGCATCTATTTTTTCCACATCTTTTTTTGTTAGCGTCCAAGTTTCGCATCCGTATGTAGCCACTGGGAAGATGCAGGATTTCAAGATTCTCATTTTAAGAGGAGTCGATTGGCTTTTCTAGATATTTATCATAGATTTTAGTTTAGAGGTTGTTTAGGTTAGTCCTTTATAAATTTTAATATTTTCTTTGCATGAACACCCAAACAATTTTTTAAAAGCAATTCGAATAATTAGTTTTTATTTTATCATGTTTTATATAGTAGTCTTAATGTAGTTTAAGTCACCCATCCCCGTCCCGTGTTATAATTGTTTAGTAAGGATTAAATTAGTAATGAGATGAGCTGAAGTAGGCTGCTAGTGTTAATCTCAGTAGACTTAACATTTTCGGTTGTTACCTAGAAATTCAATGACTTGTTCTTCTTTCTTTTCATTTTATTTAAGAAAAAGCCTTTTTATGTTTTATAGTAAGGGTTTAAACATTTTTTTCTTTAGACAATCAAACCTCAAGATAAAAAGTGTAAAAATTGACCCAAAAAAAATCTTATAAACAAATACACGTTATCAAAAAGAAAAATTTGATTTTCCCGATTTGGGCCATCTGAGGATTAAAAAAAAAACAATACCAAGCATGCCCCACCTCTTCGATAATATTCGATAGCTCTAATTTATGGTTGCCTCGGCACTAACTGCCTTTGAAAGAAACATCGCTTAAACCACACCGCCACCATGACAGCAGTTTATTGATGAAGGTTTTTGCTTACCATGCATCTCTAAACGACTTGCTAACTTTGAACTAAAGCTCTACAAAGACTTCGTGTCCCCCTTGCTTTTGTTTAAATAAAAGATTGGCTAGTTGTAGTGACCTTTAAAAGAAGGAGAAAACTCGTGAAGGTTCAAATTGTGCAAACAGGGAGAGGGCTGGAGTATAATAGAGTCAGGCATAAAATACATTAAACAGACAGAGACCGAGAGACAGTGAGCAAGAACGTGTAGACAGACATAGAAACATAAAATAAGGTACACTGACGAGACGTTACGGGAAAACAAGATTATACAAATCGTGTTGATAACGGTCGAAAGGGAAACTGTGTACTCAGTTCTGTTTGGTATTGCCTGCGAGCTCTCTCTCCCTCACTCTTTCCATAACTCTCTTTTTTTCTACCTCATTCTCTCATTTTATCTATCTCTTTCTTTCTCGTTTTCTCTCTCTCTCTCTCTCTCTCTCTGTGTCTGTCTGTCTGTCTGTCTCTCTCTCTCTCTCTCTCTCTCTCTCTCTCTCTCTCTCTCTCTCTCTTTCGTTAGCATTGTCTTTTTTTCGGCCATTCTCTCTATCGTTTTAATTTTTCACTATATCTCTCTTTCCCTCTTTTTATCTTCCTCACACTGTCTTTCTTTCTCTCTGTCTTTATCTTTCTCTCTTTCTCTACACCTTTCTCACACTGTCTCTCTTTCTCTCTGTCTTTTTCTTTCAGAATCTGTCTCACTTATTCTCTCTATCTCTTGCTTCCTTTCTTTATTTTTCCCACTCTATCTCTCTTTCCCTCTCTATCCATCTAAGTATTCATCTATCTGTCTATCTACAAAAAAACACAGTCTATCAGGCGACTGTAACGCACGACAACACAAAGGACAATTACTACATACATCGGAACTGCTGAGCACCAATTGAAAACAAGGTACAATTAACATAATTAAAGTTTTCGACTGCACCATGAAAGATCCTAGATATCGCAAAGCGAACAAGTTATTTGACAAATAAAAGATGGAAATGTAACTCTCAACTTCACATAGGTTATACTGGAACAGGTCCAATCATACTCAAGAAAAAGTAAAAATGCAACCTTTGCTTAATTAAAAAATTTCCCACACTGACTAGAAAACCCAGTCTAAACAAAAGAAAGGAAATTCTATGCAGGTGTGCGCACTAAAAAAGCACCTAGAATCTAGAGGAAATTTTTACTACACCGAAAGGAAGCAAAAAAAAAACAACTATTACAAATCTTAACTGAAGAGTGTACCAAGCTCGCAACATACCTGTCGCAGACTTTCCTAGTTGTCATTAATATTTTAACTATTTGTCTGCCTGTCTGTCTTTCTATATAACTATCTATCATTTATCTATCTATCTATCTATCCATCTGTTTATCTATCCATCTATCTGTGTGCGTATATATATATATATATATTATTAATAAAAAAAACAAGACCGTATACGCCAGGGAAATAGACTTTTACGTTTTACCTAGAAGAAAATTTGCTAACGTTATTCCTTAAATATGTGGAAGGAAAATATTTTTCGAGTTGTACACACAAACGAAAGTTCTTGTTGGTGAATACTAGTCGGCAAAACTGGTAAACACAGACCAGCCAGTCAACAAAGCCATCATTCTGAGTAGAGCAGTGGCAAGGCACAAAATTTAGGTTATTATGGCAATTAGCTATCTATCTATCTATCTGTCTGTCTGTCCATCTATCTATCTATCTATCTATCTATAAAGTCTATCTATCTTATACGACAGTGCACTATTATGCCTCAACGTGATTGCAAATGTAAAGCTTTTAGATCTAGCGCTACCTCTGATTGATTATTGGTACCCAATTAGCATTGCCTTTAAGTAGTTGATTCTAAACGAAAGTCGTATCTCCCATCTTTGATATTTGCTAATATACTGAATCATAAATTTAAAGTCATGAGCGAATCCAAATGTAAGCTTGACCCACTGTAAGCAGTATTATTTTCTTTACATTTCGGATCTTCAACTAAATAATTTAACTCAGCTCAAGATCATCATTAATTTCTTAATGTTTTTTTTTAGTTTATTTATTGTTTTTATTATACTATCATTATGTTGTTGTTAGTGTTGTTGTTTTCATTAGAGGAGCCCAGTTCATTGATGTGCGTTTGATCAGGATCAACATAAAATTGCTAAAATTTAGGGAGACTTACAGCTGACTTTATCATTATAAGCCTAATTTTGAGATAAACCTGTACCAAAGTTTATGTCCTGGCTTAATAAAGCAAACCATTAGAATTGACAGACCCCAGATATATTATGTGTTCAGGTTTAAGGATATCCAATGACATACAAAAAAAAAGCTAAATTTGTTTCGGAATTAGTCAATTGATAAGAAAAGAAATCAAGATGCTCTCAACGCCTTTCTTATTTAACATGCCCCAGAAATATTACATCAATGCATCGTGATGCCATTGTTCCTGGGAGATATTGCCAAATACAAATTCCTCTTTCTACCCCATTGCACTCACTAGAAACGAATCGCGCTTTCTCCCCACCTATCTGGTGCCCCAGTGTTTGCGTGGGCTGTGAGGAAGAAACCCCAGGCGGGGTAATAAGCTTGATTTCTATCGCGCCGGAGAAAGGCTAGTCCCCCCATGTCGTGTGTTGTTGATCACAACAGGTGTATCAAGCAAACTTGGTGGCCGGCAGCTGAAGAAATTATTTTCCACTCGGCCTATAAGCAAACACTCACCTCGCCAGTTAGAGACATTTTGTTGGAGAACATTAGATGAGAAGCTACGTAAAGGAGCGGAAATTGTTGTTATTATAAAATTTGATGCTATGGTGTGCCAGTGTGTGTTTTATGCACGTTTCGTGAAACTTTTAACAGGTTTCAGACGTGTTTTTTTTTAACACTAAATATAAATAAATGGTTCTAACATCCCGATAATACTTTTCTTAATGTAAAAGTAGACGCAAAGTTATAAGAATACCTATCTATCTATCGATCTATCTATCTATCTATCTATCTATCTATCTATCTATCTTTCTATCTTTTTATGTATAGCAAGCCAAAAATGTAAGTAAATTCACAGTACTAGATTATTTAGATATCTATCTATTTATCTTCATATCTATCCAGTGGTCAATCTCTTTGTTTATTTTTTTCCATCTACATCTTTCTATTTCTCACTAGTCTATCTTTTTGTTTAACTGTCTCTTTATCTATCTTATCAACGTTTATCTATCTGTCTATCGAGATAAGTTTATTCTTACCAGTGAACTAAGGTCAGCTAAATTTCCCGGTATACATATTTGTAACTTGGACTTTATTTATATATAGGAATTTTCTATCTTGCGACAAGTCAAAATAAGTCCTTAGTCAAAATTGGAGACTAGTAGGATATTATTGTCAAAGAAAAAGTTATTTTCTCTT
The DNA here is from genome assembly GCA_019649035.1 of Elysia marginata. Taxonomy (NCBI): domain Eukaryota; kingdom Metazoa; phylum Mollusca; class Gastropoda; family Plakobranchidae; genus Elysia; species Elysia marginata. The sequence goes on from BMAT01011069.1 coordinate 401,438, forward strand.
CCTTATCACAGAAACCCGTACCCGTCCCGCATCTCGCCTGTCGCATTGTTGGGTCTTATCCGGCAGATTGTTTTCAATTAGGTTGCCATGTTAGGTCTGAGTATATGATAATTCTTATGTCTCTCAAGTCCAATAGGTAACCGAATGGTCCCTATACTTTTTTTCCTTTTTAAAAATACTTTAAAATGTAGATTTATGTCACTAGGTCTACAGTCCCGGTTTTCTCAGGGTTGTGTTGTTCTATTCAAACGACATTGTTTGCGGTCTAGAAAGTAGTGTTTAAAAATAACCAAGATCTCGAGAGGCGCGACTTTGTCCACCCAGTCCAACGAGAATCACCCCAATATAGTTTAATCCTGCAAAAAAAATCTGTCTATAATGGGAAGCAAGTTTATAATAGAAGGAAAGAATTTGAAACAGAAAGGAAATAATAAAGAGATTGAACAACAACACAAAAAGTAATTTTTTCAGTGGTTTAAACTGGGTGATAATGCCAATTTGATGTATAGACTCGATAAAATGTTTACGAATTTACTTAAACAAAAATAATTATGCGAGAAACAAAAAGAATGGAAACAAAGAAGCATGGGATAACTATATAATGTATTTCGCTAAGTTTACGTTGATTAAGAAGCAGCAGTTATGCTGTTTGTGTTCAGATTAAATCTTTTTAAGCTATACTCTGGCAGTGTTTACTTTTAGGGAATGCATGATAAAAGTTATGCCTTAAAAATTGCGAGTAAGATAATCCTGCTGCTATCTTTGCGTGAAAATTATATGTATGAGATAGAAATAAACTAATAGATCGGCAAAACGGATAAAATTAAATTGAAGAGAACAGACGTAAACTCTGACATGAACAAAGTTGATAAAACTAATAATGTGGGTTTTTCAAAGTTTAATACTGGCATCACGTTCTGTTTTGGAAGGTTTATAACCGCTGAATCTGCTTTATTAGCTACTAGATTCGAAATGAAAAATAAACCTGTCAAGGTTTATGACATGGAACTGATTACTCTCGTTTCTATGATATATATTTGTTAAAGAAACATGAAATTGAAAGCAGCACAGAGCAGACAAGGCACAAAGGTTCATCTGCTTACAAGGAAAAACGACGAAGGCGTCGAGGATCAGATCGCTATGTAAAACACAGCGTCTTTTTTTATCTTACCCTTAAGGTGCATAACGAGCTGTGGCGCGGATATAATAGATAGATCGTGTTGATTTGAGTTTTAACAATTTACAAACTCTGGGAGTAATAGGTGTAGTAGACTGAACTGGTTAAACTGTCTGTTTAGTCTATGGACTTGGTTCTACTTAAACCATCCTAGAGTGATGGCATAGTCGTAATAGCGATAAAGAAAATACGCTGAAGTATTGTTTCATAGATTCATTTCCCCTGTGTTAACCAAATTCAATTTGTAAATACAATACGCTTAGTTTCTATCATATCAGGAATACAACCCATTTATCACACACAACTGGGTCAGTGAATAAAGGCTACTGCCCATAACTGGCGTCATTTCCATAAGGTCAATTTTTCTTTACTATCGGTAACTGTCCCTATTCCCTTTCTTCGCTAGTAATTTTCTGCCACATCGGTCCTTCCTGATGTGAAAAAATTTATCTTGAAACCTTTGAGACTTGTATAGAATATTTTCTGATCTTCCACGCTGACTTCATCTATTTTACAAGTCTCAGAGTAGCCATTGCTAAAATTTATTAAGTTTTCTCTGGAGAAATTTTCGCTTGCATGCGCAGCATGGATACTGCACACAATGCGAATAAGTTATGGGATTGGTTGTGAGTCAGGCTTTTTTAGGTTTCGTCTTTGCTTCAGTTAGAGATGCAAATATTCATGCTTGAAGCCGAAAGAGGGCACTATGCTAATATGTTTCTTCTATATTTTGTCTGCAAGCTTTCACAGGTTATCAACTCGCTTTTTCCAAATATATATCTGAAACTTGTACACAATTCCATGAAGTGTTATCGACTCAGCACATCATCTAATATTCAACAGTGCAAAGGGTCTTGTGGACTTCTTTTGACTATACGTTTTTAAACATTTTGTTGCTTCCAGTCAAGTACGTTTATTTAAAAAGAAGAAGAAACTGACATCTTTTTCATCTTACTATGATTTACAGATAAACAAAAATATTCAAGTCTTTTAAGATGTTTGTAACTCATTTTGTTGAATCTCAATTTTGAACAGTTCAAAACGATATGATGTAAGTATTGTTGGTTTGTTTTGTTTTTGAATTCCCAAAACCTTTTTTCTTCAACACTGTCATTGTGCAATCTATTTTTTTTCTTATCATCTGCATATTTTACTTCATAGCTTTTCGAACATGATGAAGAATGAAAAACCTTATGGGTACATTTCTTGCCAACAGTGCAAAATAAGGGCAAATCAATCATATGTAACTAAGTTGCGAAACAAGTGGAAAAGGAATTTCAGGTCAAATAAGAACAGGTCAATACTTTAAGTAAAACTCATTTGAAACTCATTTAACATTTTCGGTGTACATACATTTTCGTATTTTTTTAACCTTTTCAAACTCAAAACGTAAAAGAAAAATTACCCATCCATTAAATGATACCACAATGCTTACGTCATAGTTTGAGTGAGCTTCATCATTATTCCCCAGCTTAATCCAGCAAAACGCAGGCTTGGCCCTAATGTGGGAACAGTCATCGTGTCTACCATCAAGATCCGAATAGAACCAATTGTAATCACCGGTATAGAGGTCCGAATAAAGCGATGGTAATAAGCTGTATAGAGGTCCAAAAAGCGATAGTAATAAGCTTTATAGAGGATGACCTTTAAGTATGTGGCCGATCAGCTCCCATGCAAAGCACTCGACAAAAAGCCCATTCCAGGTGCAATTTATTGGGCTATAAAACCTTTTTTTTTGTCAGACTATGCTGAAAAGCGCAGTTTTGTAGTGTTTGCGATGTTATTAAGAACTCACCGATACCCTTTGAGCAAGAGTGAAAAGAAACCTCGTGTAGCGGTTTCATCGATTTCCACTTTTTATAGAACGAAGGACGACTTTTGTCTCTTAAACTAATGATCCGTTCACATGACGCGTGTGCCGTGCTAAAATTCAGTAACGGAGACGGACCGGTTAATTCACATGCCGCGCATCCCGTACAGAAGACCCCGGATCAGTCCTGTCCATTGGTCCGTTTTTACTCTCACATGTGGCGTTTCCATTAGAAAAAGTGTAGCTTATATTCAGAGACAGAATTCTTTTCAAAGGTGAATGGGATATAAAAATCAAGTCCCCCGTCACAAAACCTAACATCAGTTAAAAATTGCAAACGCGCCATGTAAAGAGACCATCAGCGGTTTTACAAAATATGCAAGAAATTAATACGAAAATCTCTGTACAGTAATATTGACACTTCTGATTTTAGAGATGATGTAAAATCTTATTTCGGATTAATGGGTTTCTATTTAAGTCAGCATATTGATGGATCTCTTCAACTATAACATAATTCGAAAAGTATTTTGTCTGTTTAAAGAAATAAACACCTCATAGCTGCTTATAAATGTCTTCGCATAATTACCTAAGGAGGACTGACAAAAGGCATAGGCTCCAAAAAAACCCAGTGCATAGAGTTGATTCAGGAAGATTTTGTGTGAGTACCAAATGTAGTGAAACTTTCAGAGTATAGGCATACAACTAAGACGCCATGTATGAAGACAACTTGTAGCGACTACTGTGGTTACAAAAAAATTTTGGGATGCAACTCGTGAAAATAGTTGGGTATCTCTCATGTGGTATTAAGGCTTGTATATCGCGATCAGAAACGGTACAGTTAAAACTTAGATAAGAATTAACACGAATATCATAAGATCGGATAAAATAGATCAAATAACCAAACATGTCTCTGCTTCACGGGGGAAGACTCAGCTTACATCTAGAAAAACTCTTGACGTCGTCTGCAAGTATGCTGGCTAGTCTGATGTGGAAAGAGCAAGGTTTGTGATCCGCGTCTGATGCTAAAGCTTTGAGATCATGAAATCGGCCATGGTCATATTTCCTGTGCACCCCATGTATCTTTTCTTTATGCTGCCTTCTATAACCTCTTTAATAGTGCTAGATTGAGGCAATTCCAGGGATGTCCTGGGGATCTTTTGTCGTCGATCGCTGAGTTGATAGCCCTCTATGATGCTGTTTCTAGCGATTTCTTTCCACATGTTGACAACAGTTTCAATCTGAATAATTGGCTTTGCAGGTGGCCTTGGTTTTCAGCCTTCTCTTCTCTTTTTTCCTTCTGCCATTTCTCCTTCAAGCTCTTTAAAAAATTGTATATCAAATAATATTTTCTGAGGGTTAGACTGCCATCCATTTTGTTAATACGATCTAGAGATGCAAGTCTTCCTCTGCACATAGTAACTTAAGCATTGAAATAATGGCGAATGTCGCATAGTATGTTTCTATGCGTTCGTAATAACATAGTTATATATTATACCCTTGTTGACATTACGCTGTGTAAACAGGAATACCAAAAATAATTTAAATTTAAAAAAGAATGGCATTAGTTGTTAGTGTGTAAGTGCGCCCGAGTAAGTCTTAAAAGATAAACGCGACGTCTACCTCGATCACAGTTAATATTTTTTTGCAGTGAAACCTTAATATAGGACTTAAAAGAGAGAATGACAGAGAGGGGGGGAGACAGGCAAATTGACATTAAACGATGTAAAAATGGATCGAGCACTTAAAGAGATAGTGGACACTATATATAGAGTTTTTACTAGAGACCATACAGTTTAAAGATCAAAGAGAGTTAGGGAGGAATCACAAATGCATTGGATAGAAAAGGGGAGTAAAAAAGAAAGGGCGAGAGAAGGTGTAATGGTGAATCGAAAATAGAGAGGATGAGAAAAACTAGTAGCAGTGATGAAAAAATAGAATGAGATGGGTAGATATCCAAAGACAAAATCAGAAGAAAACAAGGTAAATCTATAAAAAGAGCATTACAGGTTTGATATAGAATTGATATACGTCACTGCCATTTTCTC
>BMAT01011069.1:406495-417504 GCA_019649035.1 Elysia marginata
CTCTCTCTCTCTCTCTCTCTCTCTCTCTTTTTCTCTCTCTCTCTACCTTTCTCTCCCATTCTCTATCTCTATCTGTCTGTTCTCTCTCTTTCTCTCTCTCTGTCGCTCCCTTTCTCTGTCTTTTTTTTTTATTATTTTCCTCTTGCTATCTCTTTCTTAAAACTTATTGTTGGTAAACATTGTCTTCAATTTGACCAAAATATATTGTGTACTTTTAAGCCACGCCATAATGTTTTTTTTTAGTTTTCCAGTCACTGGCTGTTTTTTCTTTACCCGACAAAATAACCACTTCTATCTGGGTATGCAACTAGGGGGTCACAATTGGCTTCTTGCACTGCCCATATCTGAAGCGACCTCTATAAACATGTAAAACAGCGCTCCTATCGTGGGAATAACCAAACTATGAGAGTATCCCACAGCAGTTGCAGCCGGATGCGGAACAAAGTTGGGTGTCCATGCGATGTCCACGATACGCGCTCTTAATATAAACATAGCATGATGGGCCTTTTTGATGTCCTAAAAGACGAAACGGAAATGCCATTAAAGGGTAAATGACATTGTCACGAGACGTTGCTCTTGAGTGTACAATGCTTTGTTATTTTTTATCTTGTCATGTTCCTATGAGCGAATTTTACCCGGACTGGGTATAAGAGAGAGAAAGATAGGAAGAGAAACTGATTGGGAGGGGTATGTTGAGAAAAGGAAATGAGAAGAAGTCTTAGATATAGGGACGGACTAGACAGTTAGAAGCAGGGAGGTCGTAAACTCTGGCCTTGAGATGAGTATCAAAGGCTGGGAGTTAATGACAACATCGACGTGCACGGGAAACTCTCAAATTTGTCGTGTTTTATGTTCTTGGGCGTTTGACATTCGATGGCAAGTTCCAGTAGAGATAAAAAAAATTAAGCAAACAGTAAACCGCTCTGACAGTCGGACATTGACCAGATGACCTCGAAAAGATGAAAAACATATAAACTTGTGTTAAAATTGTATTCAGTTATTCGGGTGAATCAACAGAAAGATGGCGATATCATGTTTATTCATATGACATAAACGGCTCATCAAAGCAGATGAACTGAAGCACAACGCTTAGACAGTCAGAGGTTCAATCTAATATAATCTAAGCATGTAGTCCAAATGAACTATCAGAACCCCTCTTTTGTACTCGCAATTGTCAAATAAAGCGACAAGGCTCATTATTTCTACTATATTATCTTTAAGATGCCTAAAATAATAAGTTATATTGTCATTTAAGTGTTTTAGTTTAAAACCATAAGCATATGAAATTTTGCTACATAAAACTAGAAAGTATATGTCAATAAGTAGTTTTACCCAAAATCGTGCATTAAGATATAGATATATCACATTTCTTTCAATAAAGGTCATGATTCATACATTGCGTAATCTAGAATTTCTGTGCTTTTTTTCAATTCTACAGCACTCTTAAGTGTGTTATTTGAATATATAGCGCACCATGCTGATACTAAAAAGTAAATCTATTTTTTTTCCACTAGAATATTGATAAAAGTTTAAAATCACAAAACTTCAAGTAACTTATTATTGTTCTCAAATAATCGGAAAGATGCGGGAGAATTTTTTTTCTAAGATGGATGATACTTAAAGTAAAAAAGAACAGTGAAATAGTTTTTGTACCTTTTTCTTCTCCCGAAAGTATCTTACAATTTTCTCTCTCAGATCTTTGGTTCGTAATTAAGAAATTATAGCACAGAGTTTTCACTTCAAATATTTGAAAAAGGCGGTTTGTGTGTGTGTGTGATGGTAGGTGTGTTCTGTTTTGCGTGGTTAACTATTTTGAGTTTGGTCTATAAAGCCGTGAGAAGACGCGGGACTGGTAAACGGAAATCGATGGATGCAAAAAAAAAGGAAATCCCTGAGAGGATGTTTTTCGCTTCTTTTTTTTTTTGGCAGCGGTAAAAGGGCGAAATCTTCGGGCTTTTCCGTTTGTCCAGTGAAGCGCGCTGCCGGCGGTGTCCGGATGAGAGAGCACTAACTATTCTGCATGTTTTCATCGCGTCCCCACCTCATTTTCTTCTTCTACTTTGAGTTAAAGGGGTAGGCTTCAAATATACAGAGTCGGCCAGTATGAGTACTCCAGCACAGAGGATGAGTTGTTCACTCAGTTTTATTTTAGTTTTATTTGATGCTTGGACAGCTCTCGTACCATCGCTGTACCTTGCAAAAGGGACTTACGAGGCGATACCCATTTAAATCTGTCAACCCATTCAGTCAGGACCAAAAGATGAAATTGTCTGAGGTTTAAATCACTGAACTGTGAATTGTGTCCCATTGTTTTACATGAGAAATGTACCACAAATATTACGTACTCCTGTCAGCTCATTTTTGCGTCCTTCACTTTTTAAATCCTTCTTTAGTTCTATTTAAATATGCGTCTTAATGGGGTTTTTGTTAAAGTTTCATTCACTGCTCTTGTAATCGACATTTTTTTTTGTCTTTCATTTTCAGTTAGCCTTTCCATTTCTGTCTATTGTTTTCCTTTTAAATTCTCTCTCTCTCTCTCTCTCTCTCTCTCTCTCTCTCTCTCTCTCTCTCTCTCTCTCTCATTGCATTTAAGCCAATTCCGTTTTGCCTTGGCTGCTCTCTACTGCACCCCCTTCCCTCTGCCTGTATTATTAATCTTATCCAAATAGCAATCACTTTCATGCTTTACCATTTACCTGCATTTAAGATATTATATTTGTACTTTAGAGAGATTCCTAATAGATGTTGTTGTTGTTGTTGCAATAAGAATACAAAAACCTTCACAGCTATAACGTCAATGGTTTTAAATTATCATGTATCATATGGGGCAGCGTGTCTTGATGGTTTACCTGTCAGACTCGCGAGTAGGCATTTTCAGGTTCTATTCACAACCCTAGCATGTTTTGTCATTGTCTTCTTGTAAACTGTATCCTTAGTGTTCTCAGCCTATCCTTCTTGTAAAAGGACAGCCGGCTAAAAACAGAGCGTGAAATTTGTGGAAGGCTAGTTATTGAAAGCCTTGTGTTAACAACTAAAAAAATGAGTTAAATAACATATTAATTACGCTCTGCTGCTTGTTGGTCTGCTCACGGACGTCAAGCCTGAAGTTTGTATTAGACGGAGAAAGGCAAGTCTCAGCTTACTTTTGGGGAAAAAAAACTTTGGTCTGGCGAGAACTTTCTTAACTGGAAAAAACTGTAACCCTCTCAAGATGATTAAATGAGATATCCGCAGTAGAATCTTTTTAAGCAAGATCAAACGAAAATTAGAGAAATTTTACAGTTTTAAAAGTTGGCTAGAAACTTAGAATTTCTTAGCTCTATTATTTACATTACATAATTATAAAAGATATGGCCTCTAGAGTACCGCTTGTTTAAGATATAATAATTTGTCACAGTATTTTTTTTTCAAAAACTATTTTTTTTCTTCTTTACCTTCCTTACTACAATGTATGGATAACCCCCTCCCCCAATCCTCTAATTTTTAAATTGCTGTTCAGATAAACGATGTTCCTGTCTTCGAGCGGCCTCAGCGCCTATTCTGAGATAGGTAGACAGTCTTTGAACGCAATAAATATAATAAGTACAAAAAGTAACTGAAAAGTCCAGCTGCTTTAACGACGGTTTACAATAAATACTATACACTGAAGGAAACCTTGGGGTTGTCTGTGATGTGACGCCATATTAATTTTTCCAAATAGTCAATGTCAACAGCCGGGAATCAATGATGAACGTTGTGAAGACGCGCCGGCGAAAAAGTCATTTAGTTTTGCTCTGAAACACCTACGCACTTCGTCGTCATTAGTGTAATGATTTCATTTAAACTTACCTTTTAATTTGGAACAAAGTGTAAAGTTCAACGGAGCAAGATCCGGACTAAAGAGAGAATGAGGTAAATTCATTTGGAATCTGATTCGGGCATCTTGATTGTTTCAATTTTATTCCAGGAAGAGTGTTGTCATGAACAAGAATGACATTATTGCTTTCTTTACGACGTAGATTGCGCGCGTTTCGAAGAAATTCAAATGACTTAAGCAATAATTTATTTTTCTGTTCAATGTGACTTTTTTACGATGTGTTGGTCAACTTTCTCCTGATACCTAGAATCTTCATAGAGGCTGGTCGACCACAGCGGTTTTTGTCGGCTTGTTTTGGCGTGGTGGTCACCGCACCATATTTTCGACCACTTGCTTATTGTGCTAACATTTACCAACACATTGCTGCAGACATTTTAAATACATCATGGAACATTAGCTAGTGAAGTAACGGTTGCAGTAATGAACCAATAACCGCAAATCGTTCTTCAAAATGTTTCTGTGTTGCATCATTTTGTCGCCGACATTTGAACTCGACTTTATGTTACGTTATGAGCAATAGAACAAGGGCACGACGCCACAGATGCATATGACGTGGAGTGTATTAAGATTAGAAATAGAAGAGACTTGTTGCCAAGTTTGAAAGAGTTATTTTAATTGATGAGGGAAGCATTGTGCAAGAGGCAATACTTTTCAGTCATGCCTCTTCAAAGTGAAAGTAAAAGACACCCCCGGATAAACAAAACACAAGAGTTAACATCACATACAATAAATTAATATCATGAATTGGATTCTCAAGCTTTGAGTATTTTTAGTAACTTTTAGATATTTGTATCTGTCCGTGTACATCTCCAGATCCCTGTGAAATGGAACCAACTTTGATGTTCTGGCTAGCACAGGTTTTGCTACCCTAACTCTGCTCTTTTTTCAACGCCTGAGCAGGTTGGTTGGTTGGTTGGTTGGTTGAAGTTTTAACGTCTCAGTCAACTACGAGGTTATATCAGAGACGGCGCTGGGGACAACTGAAAACGTGCTGCCACAATTTAATGTAAGGAGCGCTTGCGTACACCACACCCAGTCACATTATCCTGACATCCGGCCGATCAGATTTAGCACTAAATCCATAATGCCAGACACTAGGCGGATCAGCTGCTAACACCAGTTTTAAAGTCTTTGGTTTGACTCGGCCGGGGATCGAACACGCATCTTCCGGTCTCTGAGCGACTGTCTTATCGCTAAGCCAGAGCCGGTGCCTGAGCAGGAACTTTTTACATTGGTTTGTTTGAAAGCGCCTATGACATCTTGGAAGAAAATGATTACGTCTATGTTATACATAGAAAACAAAACAGATACACTAAATATTAGAAAAGTCTATGGCTTTATTAACGTTGACTAATAAAGGTGTTTATGCCATTTTGGTACTTTCTTTTCATAAATGCATTCCATAACATAACCTCTATCTTTCCTTAAGACATACACACTCAAAAATGTACAGAATAGGACTACATTTTTAGGACATTACATTTCAAAAAGTTTTTTTAATGTCATTACTGAAAGAAAACGAAAATCTGCATTAACTTAGAACTGCGTTGGGTACATTAGTACTTTTCGTAAATTAATGTCTATAGCTTAAACACAGTCGTCGATATAAAGATTCTTGTTATAAAAACCGTAGTAAAAATGACGGCCTGGCTAGCAAGCTGGGAAATGGTGGAAGCTCCAGCTGAGAGATCACAGTCATAACATTAGAAGAGAAAAGGAAAAAGGAAAGGCTAATCAAAGAAAACTACCAGTTAACTCTAGACGTAGTCAAACCAAGGCAGACATTGAATTAGCAGGCGTCGTGTTTTAGTTAGATCCATAACACCCCAGGCTGCAGGACAACTCAGGAACAAACTCTTCCGGTCAATTTCCGGGAATGTCCGTTTACTTCTATTTTCTGTTTGTAAAGAAGATGGAGAAGAAACGTTCAGGGCTGAATTGGAAAACATTATTGATAACAAATAAAAGTAACTATCGAATGATGTGAGTTTTGAAAAATAAAAGAATGTTTAGCGAATCTGTCGCTATATTGTAGTTGTCTAAGTGCAATGTTATACATCAGTAAATCTCGTACGTTCTTGTATTTACTTTTTCTCTTCTTCTTTTTCAAACAAATAAATTTTAAACTAACAATCTAGGATGATGAATGTTATGTCCATTTTTATTAAGAAAATCAGATGCGCTTGCGTTATGTAATTTTTACTTTGAATAGAGTGAAGTGCAATCTTGCACCAAGACAGAAAATTTATTTTGAAGCCCTATTTTGTAACGTGTCTGTGTACAAAGTTTCACTTTTTCCATTCAAATCACAATTTTGGACATGTTTAACAAACTCTTGGAAACAATGGCAAAACGTTCCTTGGTTGGTTTTGCAGGCATTGGACTCCCTTAGTGTCAGGGGCATGTCTTTTCTTTTATTATCTTTCCAATAGGAAGTTAACAAATTTTTAACTGTTTTTCATGGTGTGAGAAAAAACCTATCTTTAACATAACCTATGTGGCAAATTGGACGATCTGTAAGATTTTATCCGCTACCAGCCCACTCTGGAGGACGAAGCGCATAGCGGAGAAAATCCAAGATGGCTGATGTGCTAAAGGGGCCTGTCAGTCAATCGTCTGTTATAAAAGCCATGCTATCTTATGGGTGTTCTTACGTCATACGTTATCGTCGTCGGTGCGCAAGGTCTCTATTAACAGGTTCACAACGGTATAAAGCTTAGGCCAAAAATGTTCTTGAAAACTTGAATCTTTTTAAACCTCTCGATTTAGAACCATGCCAAAAACTTTGTTTCGGCAAGGGTGTAGCTATTCCATCTTTCATGCTCCTGCAAAAAAAGAAAAGATTGCTACGCCTCCCAAAAATGAGCTACAACTTTTAAAACTGCTATCGGTTGACATTGACGTAATTTTAACGACAGTCACGTGGTTAGAATAAAGAATCCGCAAATTTGGCATATGATAAGAGATATTTTTTTTTTATTTTTAAAATTTTTTAGTTATTAAGATTTTTTCATGAGTCTGTAAGAGTAAGGAGAATGCTGTACTATGTTGTCGTTGGAAAAAAGTTCCGAATGGCGGCTTCGGCAGATTATTTTGAAGATACTTTAACAAGTTTTTTACAATACCTATTAATATTATTGCCCCATTCTTAATAAAAACTTGAAGAAAAAGACACTTATAAAACAAGCAACCAGAAGCTATAACAAAATTAGAATTTGCGTTTATCGTAGTAGACCTCAAAGATATTGGAAGAACAAGCATGTGAAGTCCGATAGATAAATAAATATTCTTTCATTAAGTAATACCTTCCTTTCCTAAAAGTAGAACGGAAGATGAATGCAATATATCCTAAAAGATAATTGAACAAGCGTGACTTTGACTGAAAATCAAATAACAGCGTAACCATACATTACACCGAATAACCTTTCGATTCTTTTTCTTTTCGCTTTTTATTGTGTTGTAAAGAGTATTTTAATTTTTAAAAAAACGACAATTTTATTGTGAGGATTTTTAAAGAAATTTTATGCCATGTTCTCCAAGCAAAACCATCAGAACACATATGAAAGCAAAGTCTACACCACCAGTAAATAAGTTTTAAATGGCATGACTTAAATAAATTTTTACAAACCATCTCATTATGTCTTTGCTTGTCTGCATCAGAGGATTATCTTTGAAAACTTCTAGAGAACTGTAAAAGCTAATTGCGAACTTGTGGCTCATTTAGTTCAATATAGGCCTCCATCAAATTATCAAAATAAATGAATAGCGAACAGCCGGACACAAAATTGTCGTTAGAAAGCTTCTCTACTTTCACTCATGGTAATTTCTCTTGCAACCACTGATACTGAATTGCTATCGCAGTGTGTATATTCAAATGCGTTGATAATGCAACTTTAAGAGGTTCTGAGCATTTGAGACTGCACAAAGTTGTAGTGACCCTTTCAGAAAGTTTTCAATTTTGTTGACTTAAAACTTAGCTCTTAAATACATTTTATACAAAAAAAAAGATTATTCATAACCAGTTTTTTTTCACCTCATTTTGTTCTCGCACAGTCTAATTAGTAACCAGTATACCTTTTTAGCATCAAGAGGAAGAAATGTCAAAATAGCGCGTAACACCAGGTAATTGGTAAGACCTTTCACTGCCTCAAGCCAGATGCTCAATTACGCCTTAGCCAAAGTTGAACATTAAAAAACAACCTTTTACAAAAGCAGAATGTTGACATGGAAGACCAGGGCTCAAACTCTGGACCTCTCGTTCCAAAAGCTAGCATGGATTTATTAGGGTGGCTTTTTTTCCTTCAGAATCCGACCTAATACGATTAATTGTAAAGTGACGAATTATGTTTTGATCGAAGCTGAAACTGAACGTTGACATTACCACTTACTCTTCAGTTTTGTAGTGTTAATTAAGTATCAGACTACGCAGAGCCACTCCTACCTCAAAATAAAAAGGAGAAATGAAAGACATGCTCAACAGTACTGTGAGGAATGGGCATAGACCACGTGCATGCTCGCTTTGCTAACTGACTATTTAAGCTAAGGCACTGGCAATACAAACTGGCTGACTATAGGTAACCTTGGTGGTCGCATTAATTTTTTTTTTTAATTTTTTTATACACAATATTAATCCCTTTCGGAAAATTTGTCTTCGTTACTCAGCGTAACTGTGTCGCCACAGAGCAGCGCCACTAATGCCTCAACAGGCCAGTACATTTGAAGCCTTTAGCTGGGTACCCATTTTACAGATGGGTGGACTGGGGAAAGTTAAAGTAAATTGCTTTCCCAAGGCAATTGCAACATGGCATTGTCAGGAATCGAACACACGCCCTCCAGATCTCGAGCCCGACGCGCTAACCACTCCGCCACGCTGCCCCTAAGCACTTGGAATAACAATTTTAGAAGTAAAGGACTGAGAAAAGAACTTTAAAAGGCAAAAATAGTGAATAAAGTTCGAAATTTCAATTTTATGAATATTAACTTCCGCTGAATTCTCTTCTTTTTTCGCTAAATAAAGACCATATCTACGCCTCATGGCCCGATACTACTATTACTTAACCAGACTGAGTGTATGAAAACAGTTCTCGTTTATTACACTAATGCAACAAAATGATTTGGTAGGGCGTAAGAAAAGCATGTAATTAGTTTTAAGTATGCCTGTAACTAATTCTTTATGAAAATCAAGGCTTGTTTGATATTATCTCTTGTCTGGATCCTTAAATCACACATATGCCAATTAGTTAGTCTCTGCTGGTACAAGTTAAATATCTGTACCACCAAAGAGAGCTCAAAACTGTAAATGAGAAAAAGCTAGGTTTCTTTGTTCATCGGGAATTCTCAATTTACTTTGGCTCAACTTTCACCAAGTTTTCTTTGAAACAAAGAAACACGGATCCATCTTTAATATGGTTGTAAAATTGTTATACTGGTCTTTGCTGCAAAGACATACATTGGTAAACTCTGACTGCTAAAATATGATTCTTCATCAAAGTCTGTCTGAATACTAAGTCTAACTGATGTTTGCCCACCGAATCAAATCAGCACTAAACTCAATGTACGGTTAGTGTTCTTTTTTAAACATCTTTTACTGAGAAACCAAAACTACATTGTATTATACAACGTAAACATGCTGTTTTCAAACAGTACCTATGTGCCAGTGTTGACATTGAATAAAACAAATCTATCTCGTCATTCAACAAAATACTTTTGCTGTGTTTGCCACGACTTAGCTCTTTTCTTTTTGCCGCAGAAACAGTAAAACATCTCTCTCATTGCAGCGCTCCAATCTAATAACATTTGACTCTTTATTTACATTAAAACTTGATACACTTATTTTGTACAAAATGTTACATTCATACTTAAATGACGTTGCACTTTAATTATTTATAACTCCACCCATAAGCTGTTAAACAATATAAGAACCCTAGATATGTGAATTGAATATGAACGTTTTTTTTTGTTCTGGTTTTATCATCATTACCATCCTCATTTTTAATAATCCTTAAAAAAATAATAATATAAGTATACATGCTCTGTTATTACTGTTACACGTTGTTGTTCTTGGTGTAATGAATTATTTGCTATGCCTTTGTTGCCAATGTATTGTTGTTACTATCAGGTATTTTATTGTGTGACTAAGTTATGTAAAGATTAAGCTGTCACAATATTGATTATATTTAATAGGCATATTTGTACATTGATTGAATAAAGATTGAATTGAATTGAATTGAATAGTCATGATAAAAGAGTCTAGACAATAGTATATACGTGAACAAAAACTTGGGTTAAAGAGACATATTCTTACCTGTAACTCTAATTAATGGACAAAAATAATTATAAAATCGAGATTTAAGCTAAGAAAAAGGCGAATCATTTTAGAAACCCTTATCCTCTAGCAGTCGGACTCTGTATCTAACTCAGTTGAAACTGAAGATACTCTCTTTTCACCTGTAAAACACTGATGTAAGGGTATGCCCCGATTTTATTTATCCGTATGTAATAAACACTACCGCATTCACTGATTTTTTTAACAAATCACTCAAAACTGGTCATCATGAAATGTTAATTTTGAATTTTGAGAAGAATGTTTACTGTCCTCGCAAATCCCAAAGGCGAGCAAGAAATGTAAAACCATCAAATATTATTCTCGTTGGGAAATCCGCCATGCGTTGAAGCTTTGTGGATGGTTGAGTAGTGAAACACGACGTAATTGCCGTTTTAGAAGCCTTTTACGCTAATGGAATCAGATTGTCACTAAAACATTCATGGGTACGTGAAGCCTCAGGGGAGTTTTACGTAATACTTTAAAAAATTTAAACGGCCGTAAATTGGCTTAAGTTGACGGGAAATTCCCCAGCGTGGAGTTTAGTGAGGCAGTGGTCAGCCGCCCAGAAACCGTTAACACCGCCATAAAGTCGACACTCTATAAACCAGCACTAGCTCCGTCGGCTTGGGGAGGAGGAAAAAACTAGCTCACATAATTTTATCATACCATCGAAGAAGAACAAGAAGAAGAAGAGGATATAATAGAGCATTTTTCCTTTTCCAAATCACTGAAAGCTGTATAAAGTTGTACTTTACAAACGAAACACTAGTTCCCTGAAAAGTGTGATACGACCACCTTTGGCTGAGTTGTGTGTGCGGGGGGGGGGGG
>BMAT01011069.1:441790-444290 GCA_019649035.1 Elysia marginata
AACATTATTCTATGTCGTGACTGTGATATTCAGGGTGATAGAGGAAGCTCGAATGTTGTGGAATGACTGAGATAATTATATACTATAACATATCTAAATCTATTTTATATTTTTATGTTATTTTATTTTTGTGTTATGAAACACGACCAAGACAAATATCCATGTTCCTTGGAATAAATAAATATTTCAATTCAATTTCAATTACCTCTCGATATAAAACCCCCTCACCATTATAGTCATTATAGTCATGAAGAATATTCATGTCCTTTGCCAGCTTCAGCCTGCATACAAAATTGTCTAACGACAGTAGTTACTGTGGTCCCAGGCTTCCTGATAATCGCAAAATTCCACAGGTACTCAAACAGCTTGCTCAATAGTAATTCTGTAGTCATCCCCCTTATAGCAGATTGTTTTGCTAGATAATTATATTGGTACACAAACAGCAGGTCGAAAAGTAAATAAGTGTCTTTATTATCAATTTGTTCGTTAAAAATGCTGAAAATCTAGGCTAGTGCCTAAAGGAGCCTATACTTTGTTATTATTTTCTTCAAAAGTCTATGTTATCGAAACCTTTTTTTACGATCAAATACCAATCAGTACATTTCTTCAATGTATTGAGAAATCATAAGAAACATATTTATAATAAACATTCGCTTCTAAACTTTAAAGTCTTTTTCCTTTAGTCCATACAAAAGAGTACAGGTAGTATTTCTTAGCATCTCGCCATCTTATAAAAGGTGTCAATAAAAAATTATAAATGGGTTAAACTTTCAGATTAAAATTAGAGAAAACTTTCGGCGGAAAGGATTTAACTACATCCTGATAAGAGTTTTTAAACCGTGCTTAGCACGGATTGTGACCATTTCGAACACACTTCAGTTTACATAAATGATCTTCGTAAGAAAACAATTTTTGGCCTTCGTGGATATAAACTAAACAAAATTCTAAAAGAAACATTTTTTGTAGACCCGGCTGTAACAGCCTATAGCTCCACATTTATAGCACAGCCCTATGAAATAATTTTACCTCTCTATAGGCTTGACTGTTTGAATTTTAAGGTCTCTTTTCAACTACAAGATCATATCAGAGACGGCGCTTGGGACAATTGAAAGCGTGCTGCCACATTGTGATGTAAGGAGCGCTTGCATACACCACACCCAGCCACGTCATTATCCTGAAAGGGGGCCGACCAGACTTAGCACTAATCCATAATGCGAGACACTATGCGGATCAGCTGCTAATACTAATTTTATAAGTCCTTTATTTGACTCTCGGCCGGGGATCGAACCTCGCACCTCCCGATCTCTGAGAGAGTGTCTTACCAGGCCACAGAGCCGGTTTTTACCTCTCTATAAGAGAATAGATAAGCGTCAAATCTTGACTGAAATTATCAACTCATTGATACTTGAATGAGCAAGTCTATCTACAAAATACTTTTGGAATGAGATTAGAGCGCAAGTTATCGGTTTGTTGGCATACTCTTTTTTAAAGTCATTTGCTTGCAGGCAAGAACGACAATTTTGTGCTTTTTTCTTATTCCCAATCGGGCTTAGAATGAAACAGTTTGTGGAAAATTCACCTCAAAGTCCCTATAAATTATTTTTACGTTTACCTTCAACTTTGAAAGAAATCCGGCTTAATTTTCTCAAATAGTTCATCACTATTATGGAAAGAAAGACTGCGATCGTTTAAAGTTAGAGTCGCTGGCTCTTGTTGCCTCTCGGTTTTTCAACCTTACAATTTTACCGGACTTCGTTTCCACGCAAGGATAGTCATTTAGACAGAGGCTCTATCCTCTCTGCGTCTGAAGAAAAAAAAATGTAAACTTCTATGCCGGGCAGCCTCAAAAGCTCCTAAGCAGTTAATTTTGAAAAAAAAATAGACAGAGGTAATATTCTGCTCTCATTGATAATTTTGCCACCCGAAAGGCTGTTAAAGAAAGGAGCTAGACTCAAAATCGAATGAAATGACCTGCATAATCTCCCCTGACCGGAGGGTGAACCACATCGTCCCTTGATCACGTGACTTTTGGGCTGCGAGTTGGACTCAATGACTGGAAGCCAGACGGTAATGAACATCCAGAGTTATCCCGCCCAGTAATGGCGGACCGAATCTGAGTCTGATGGGATTTCTCGATCGAGTGGATCAGCTCCTGGAGAGGGCACGAGAAAAGACTCTAGTGAGGAGAGATTGTGTTCTGGCCTGGGGCATTAGTCAGAGACTCACAGATTACAGACAATGATGGATTGTCCGAGTATACAAGCCGAAGAGAAGATTAAGAATTGGATTAGGCAAGATCAAAGTGCCGACGGAAATGCAAAACTCTGGGTCCATTGGAATTTGATCACAACTGTAGAAATAAATAGTGTAACGGGTATTACCGAAGACTTGTATGGTTTACAGCACTGGGCGAAAGAGAAAATTAATTGAGCTAGGGAAGGAGGAAAAGATGAAACGGGGAGGAGGCGGAGAAACGTATCAAGGGTAAGAAAAAATGCAG
>BMAT01011069.1:446790-453239 GCA_019649035.1 Elysia marginata
CAACTTCTACACACCAAAAAAATCGGTAGGCGAGAAAGAAGACATAGAGTATTTATGCCGCTTTGCAACTTCTTTTGTCAAGTTCTGCATTTATCAATTATAGGTAAGACATGCATCTAGAACTAGATTAGGAATCTAAACATGTTACTTGGATTTAGAAATTAATCTAGATAATCTAGAAGATAATATCGGGATCTAGAGTCTACATCACGCCTAGGTCTATCTAGTTCAAGCCTTAGTTTTTCGCGTCACGTTTTCTCCCATTTTAACCTATGGGTCTAAGCTTGGCGTCTCGCCTTTTTTTTTGTTGAAAATTTTAAGGTGAATGCCATCTTTTTGCCTTCTTCAAGACACTCATTTTGTCTAGTAGTTTGGTGACCATCTTTTCAGTATGCACTTGTGCATTGCCATGATGGAATTTCGCGTTGGATTGTATTGCAACACATCATGTTGCTTTTTCTCAATATTTGTCGTACTCAATCAGTATGACTGTAAAACTGGGCATTATCAGTGTGTTTTGTAAATGTCTTACTCAGATGAATTGATATTTCATGACTAAACAAATGCCATACATGTAAAAAAAAGTCCTTCTTATCCTGAGTAAACATCTTCCTGGTCATTAAAAAAATACAAAAGAGGCGAGTTACAAATATTTTATCAATAAACCCGATGCCATCATTTTCTTGCGCATTTAACCGTGCAGTCTTTAAGTAGCGATGATGATGCCAAAACACTTGCAATTTTATAATAGTACGAGGTGTAATGTCAGGACCTCTTCCACAAAGCAAGTAATGTTTGACCTCATGGCTTTTCCTAGTAGCCGATAGCTTGGCTAGAATTCTCGTAGATTTCTTATGGAAAAATTGAAAAAAAAATCATCAAGTCAAGTCATTCTGCATTAACGTTCACCGATAGAGCGAACAGTTTTGACTGCGATTTGTCTGATAAGAAAACATAAAAAAGTACAGCTTTCTTTATGGCATTAAATTGTGGTATACGCGAGGATGATAATGTAGTTCAGACAAGAGAACTTTGAAGGCAGCTCCAAGAGATGTGTCTTTATCAAATGTGTTCGTGTTCTTAATAGTGTTAACTACATCGTATACCTTAAAAAGTCTATACATTTAATACAGTTTTTGTGACATATTTCTAAGTTTAAATATAACCCATTCAGTAATGTTTATGTAACGCTCCTTCCTCCTCAAGTTTGGCCATACACGTTTTCATTACGGTTATATCTTTTCTATTCCATTCATTGCGCTGTTTTAATAAGGTTACAGAGATAACTATATGAAAAAAAATTATAATGGTTTTTTTAAGTGATCACCACCATTATCATAGCTCATTCTATTCTTATCTTCCAAGCAATGCACGAAACAGAATACTTGGATGATTTTAGGCTACTCGAATGGCGGGCGGCATGAATTTCTTAGGTCTTGTAAAAAAATGAAAAGAAATTTGGAAATAATATCAAATTACGAAAATATAGTTTTAGGTGGATATTTTCAAATCTGTTATGTCAAGTGAGTACGGACACTCCAGCGGTCTGTAACAAACAGGGTCACTGTAGAGTACATCTAATACACCTTTTCTTCCGCCAGAAAAGACCTGTTGTATCCTCTTTGCTATACAGCACTTCGTTTAGAAATGAGAATATTAGTTAAGAATAAAAATTGTTATATTCTGACACCACTCCATGTTCTTATCTTTTATTCATGGTCACAAACAGTTTGAATCTCGCTTTTAATATATTCACGCATCTTTCCTGCTATTTACTTGTTTCAGTTTATGCTAACAATCATTATTGCTGCGCGTATGTTTTCAAAAGCAGTTTATTTTGATGGCTAACAGTAGATGCATTGCTACTAATACGAATTTGTGTAGATTGCAATTATACAAAGTTTAGCGAAAAGGATATTATAGCTGTTTTAAGGTTAAATCCTACTGTTATTTGGAGGATCTAAATGTAAAGTGATGAAAATATACATATTTGTATTATTTTGTAAAATTTTCAACATTTTTTACTTTTTTCAAACAAATCTAAACACAACCATTTGAAGGATATGTGATAATTGAATATTCTAATTTTTTTTAAGACTAAATTTACAACGACTTTCTGAATCTCATCTGAATAATCTTTAGAAAAAAACCATAAGAGTATTTTTTTCTTCTTCATAAGTTATACAGAAATTTCATCTTTGTAATCTTCAGGTTGGCTTTTTATTTAAAGTAAATTGTTTCTATAGTTTTAAGGTAAAGTCTCTAGAGCTTTTACTGGTTAAGATTTGGCGCTGTATAATCAAACGTGTAATTATCATTGTTGTTGCTGTTGTTATTGTTATTATTATGATCATCATCATCATCATTATTATTACTACTACTACTATTACTGTTATGGTTATTATGCAACTAGATTGGCTAGTAAAGTGCTCAGAATAGTTATCCTTGCGTGTGTACCTCTTTAAGGAACATTAATCACAATATACTCGAAATGTTAGCTATGTTGATGGAGCAATAAATAGATATTCTTATTTAGACTATGATAAATTTCGTATCGAGAAGTCATTAAACTCTCCAAAACAGAAACGTACCTCGAAAAGAGAGGGCAGAATGATTAAACCATGAATGTTGAGGAAACCTGAGTGTATGTGCACTTTGTATAATGTTAACTACAAATTTTTAGAGCTTTTCTCTTTTGACAACTTGCATTTACCTTGCTTTAAAACCTTTTTTTTTGTTGTTGTTTTTTTTTGCTGGTGATTTAACAACAGTTTGAAATGCCTGTAATGTTTACCAAATATTCGCTTTCACTGAGCACATTTTTTTTCTTTTCTTCTTGAAGTCTACAAATTGTATGTTGGTGTTGAATAGCTTAAAATGTTGCAAATCAACATCGCAAATGTTTGAAAAGTTTTTGATTGCTCTTCTCATGTTTTGAGCATTCTTTTTTGTGCTATAAAGCGAAAGAGTTTTGAATTTTTTGGGGTAATTTTCGTGTGAGGATCTATTTCTTTCCCATGATGAAATTTGCTTAAGGGCAAAGCTTCTTAGTTTAACTGAAATTTTTACATTTCTGGTTTCGCGATTTCTTTCATAATATTCTATTTATTGTATATCAATGGAAGGATCAACTTTCTCGCTGAGCATTGAGTTGAAATATTGATTTATCCCAAGTTCTTTGAAAGTCAATATATTTCTGCTCGATCCAACCTGCTAAATTTAGTTCCATCTGGATAAAAATGTCTCCTTTTTTAAGCTTATTATTCATATGGTTAGAAAGGTATTCTTCTGACAGACTTGGATAAAGTATTTTACTCTCAAGAACTTAATGATGATACGACCTGTCGTATTTCTGTTACTTACTACATGATAATCAAGAAAAAAACTATGTCGATTTCATGTAACCTGCAATTCAAGAGTTAAACAATAATGCTACCTTTAGAAAATCCCTATTAGAAAATTCCTATTATGCAATTTATCAATTGTTGCACGCCAGTCTAGAGCTATATGCTAAAATGAGAGGTATGAAGGACGGGGATAAAATAAAATAATTAGGCGAATAATCGGACATGCTGTTTAATATATCTCAAGACTGTGTGGTGGCATCATCCCACCGCTGTCAGAGATAAACGCCACGGAGCATCGTCAAGAGAAAGATAAAATAATTTTACGTTGCGCCCGCTGTTTCAATACTGCATGCTCTCAGTCTAGATTGGTGAAAAACACAAAAAGGTGCAGAAAAATGCACGGTTTTCGGATTCGAAGGGCATCTCTCACAATACCATGGTTGTCTTTTTTTATTTTTTTTCAGTAGGGTTTCTTTTATTTGTAACAGCAAAATAATACTAATTTTTTGTTGCTCAACAATTTCGATGCTGTAGCTATAATCAAAGAAGCTGAGGTAACAGTGGGTGGTGAAAGGAAACAAGAAAAAACCCCGAAACTCACAAACGCCCGGTATAATACGGTAAGGACATGCAATTATTATCAAAGCAAAGCAGGCTGTGGAGAGAATTGGAAAAAAGTAATGCATGGTTTCCGTAAATTGTTGAGAATTTTCTAATAATCGCTGTCAGTTCATCTGAAAATGCATCTTGCAAACAAATCATAAATAGGCCATTAAGTGTTACATAATTTTTTTTCCGTTGGCCGCTTTAAATTCTCAATTAGAAAGCTTTAGACTAGTTTACAGCAAAAATTGTGCTGGTATGTAAAGATTCTCGCTCCTCTCTCTTCCCTTGCGAAATAGTATTCAATGAAAACTACTCTTCCACCGACCACAGCACTAACTTAGATCCTGTAAATAAGGCCAATTACTGACATATTACAACATGAGCATTACAATTAGTATTATCTCGCTGAGAGAATGACTGTTACCTTATAGAGCTGCTCTAAGGTCTACCCAATGACAGCATTGTTGTAATGTGTTAATTGGTCAGCCAGTTGCACTAAGTATAACCATTATGATAGTACCACTTTGAGACGGAAAAATCGAATGCCTAATACAAATTTTTATCCTGCCATACTATTAATGAACGTATTATAGAGATATCTGTTACATAATCAGAAATGAAATGTAAGGCGACCAAGGCAAATCAAGCACAGCTTGGAATTTTTACATATTGAGTTATTCATTTTTGTCAACATTATGCTATCCTCTTGAACATCTTTAAAATTATAATTATAGCTTATCTACATCTTAAGTTATTGCATTTTAAGAAAATACAGAAATTCTTATTATATGAAGTGCTCTAACTCAAAATTTATCTAAGCGACTTGTGCCTGATTTAACCTGGTCGCCAATGTTTGTTGTAATAATAATCTACACAGTATGAAACAAGGCTGGTTCTAATCTGAAGAGCATCGTTAATGGCAAAGACAAAAAAGATTTGACACAAACTCAGAAACAAACGGTTATAATCATTCTTATTCCTTCCACTAAAGCGCTGTATAGCAAAGAGGATGTTGGCTACTACCAGGTTTTTTTTCTTGCAGTAGAGACGGTACATAAGATGCACTCTAGAGTAACCCTGTTTGTTAAGGACCGCTACTATGCAAGTGCTCACTTTACTTAAGAGATTTGTGAATTTCAACCTAAAGCTATATTTCAGTTATTTAATAAGATTTTTAGATATTTTTGCTTTTTCCTAGAACCAACAAGTTCATGCCGCCCGCGTTTCAAGTAAAATTAGCAAAAACTATTTTGTTTTATGCATGTTTCGAAGAGCACAATAGGATGAGCAATACAATGGTGGTCGTAAGAAATTTCTAAAAAAGCTCTAGGAGTGTTTGTAGAGAAATTTTCATAAAAATATTAATAAAACAACCACATCACTGTGTCTTCCGTATCCTCTGTCTAAGGACCTAACACAAGCACAGCCTGGCTTCATCCCGAGC
Source organism: Elysia marginata (assembly GCA_019649035.1). Taxonomy (NCBI): domain Eukaryota; kingdom Metazoa; phylum Mollusca; class Gastropoda; family Plakobranchidae; genus Elysia; species Elysia marginata. Next base: position 452,188 of record BMAT01011069.1, read on the forward strand.
TTGCTAAAAACTTTGCCAATGGTTTTCAATGGTTAGTTGGTTACACGTATGGTCCCTTAAAAAGCTGGACTAAATAAATTTAGGTTAGACCAACTCAGTGTCTTCCAAAGTGTAAACGTGATATTAAATTTTCCAGGTTAACTAAGAGATGACACAACTGAAATGGTTTCTATTTTTTGCCACCGCAAAACTAGAAGCTTTGTAAATAATATGAGTATGATGGTTTAAGGGCAAGTGTAAGAACTATAGAGACGGACAGACAAACAGGCAGAGTAAGAGTGAAAGGAAAGAAGGAAACTGCATGACATGTGAGTAAGGACAGAATGAAAAAGTATGTCTCTTGAAAGCGTATTGTTAGCCGCCAGTCCTAAAAGAAAAATTCAGGGACAGGTGACAGACAGGCATAGTGGCCCGATTCAGACAGCTAGACTTACAATCATATTAAGACAATGGAAATATACTAAGTAAACAATGACATAAAGGATGAAAAAAAAGTTTGAGTTAAATTACGCAATTTTTTGACTATATACATTATAGATCACGCGCAACAATTTGAGTGCACTCAGCAGCATTAAACTTTCTTATGAAACCAGTCTGAAAAATCGTTGCTGTGCATTGTCAGAAGTGACGCGTGGCCATCATAGAGTGACTGCGCCATCAAACTTTCCGGCACTGTTGAACGTGTTCGGGAAACCAATGACATAACATTAAGATGTTCAAACCTCACGCGAACAACTTTCAAGCTTTTATCTCCAAGAACTAAGAGTAGGAACTTTTGTCCCCAAAAGAGTCCATTCATCTTTTAAAGCGGCATTTTTTGTTGCTTTTCACTTCAGCTCAGCGGTAACAAGATTTGATGCGAGGTCTAAGATGCGACCAAGTCTAAGTTGGGGTCATGATTCGTGCTTGTTTTCCTCCTTTTCACACTTTGCCCTTCTTTTGTCTCCTTCTAGAGTGGATAATACTGCGGCACTCCAAGAATAGTGAATTACGTAAATGTTTCTTTTTCGTTGTTACGACGAGAATCGCTCTCTCTCTCTCTCTCTCTCTCT
>BMAT01011069.1:464733-479597 GCA_019649035.1 Elysia marginata
CTCTCTCTCTGTATCTCTCTCTATCCAGCTCTGTCTCTACCGCTCCTTCATCCTTCTATAAACGAGGGGTTGACATTATAATAAGCAGGTCAATGTTATGGATCATCATAATAATAAATCATGCTCATACATGTGTTCAAACTTAGAGTGAACGTTGCTAACCTAAACAGGCAAATTTCAATAATAGTTCATATCAAACTTCAAAGGCAATTAGATTATCCGGTTGGGTACCAAAACCTAGCCAAAGATAACAAAAATAAAAGTCAGAAATGTGTACAAAACGTAAAAAACTGAAGAGAGCACTCACCCTTGAGGTGACTTGAGTTACCATATATTTTCGATTTTGGTTTTAACACATTGTTGTTTTAGGGTAAGAAATTTAATCATCCACAGTTTGGAAGCAAAAAATTCCTGATTAGAAATAGAATATGGGGTTGGGTTGTAATGAAGGTGCCACCTGAACCTAACGTTTCACAAGTGTCTTGCGGCTAGTGTCAAGGAGTTGGATCTTGCAAGTTGAATACTGAAAAGTTTTGCTGTTTTAAATTAGACATTTTTCTAAGCTTCCTAACGTAAAAAATAGTTCTTAAAACTATCAATGTTCTATGAAAAGATATCAAAACTTTTATTCATTCAAAATATAGAGAAAAATAAGAAAAAAAAACAACTGTAAATGCCTTTTTTTTTCTTTAAATAAAAAACGCATTTCCAACTTCCAACTCATTCGCCCTAGGCGCGAGAAAAATACAATTTAAACATAAGTATTTTGCAAATCAATGCGGTGATAGAAAAGCATACTGGTTGGTATCATTGTTTGGTTTTACAATTTTTTTTCAACATTCTATCAGAAGAGTATAATCTTGGTAATAATGAAATCAACGGTTTGCTTTGATTTCGCTGCAACCAAGGTTTACAGCCAAGGTTGTTGATAGTACATACAGTGGAAAATCTAATCATAAACCAAACGATACCTGCTACCAGGGATGCCACTGGAATTTTCTAAAAATAACTGAAAATCAGGGCGCTGTGTTCTCATCTTCCACGTAGGCACTATATACAAAATGTGGGATTTTAGGAAATTGAATTGTCATTGTTCATGGGATCAATCTTGTTCAAATTTGTGTGTTCATTCAGTTTTTAGGATTAAAAAAACGGGAAAATAACTGAAAAAAAGTCATCCATGTGCTACTGATTTGTCTATTTCTCTTGCTTTAACTAAGGCTTCTGTCTCGTCCATAAGTTTTGTTATGTTTGCTTTTCATTTGTTTGTATTATTTCGTTTTTGCCTGTTTAAATTAGCATAGATCTAGGTCTGCTTTATTGCCTGCAAACTGTTGGTTACCTTTAATTTTTTATGGAAACTAAGTTTTCAGCATTAACTTTGGCAGTTCTCGGCCTTAGTTTTACCTCCGACTACTAGATACTATTGCATATATATTTATTTCGTTGATATAAAAGGCAATTTTCTTTAACAATGGCATGATGTAAAGACCGCCATCCACTATGCAGGCCTCCCTTGAGGTCAAGCTGAGTTCGCCTCAAGGTACCGGCTCTGTGACCTAGCGGTAAAGACACTAGCTCAGAGATCGGGAGGTACGGGTTCGATCCCCGACCGAGTCAAACCAAGGACTTTAAAATTGGTTTTAGTAGCTGATCCGCCTAGTGTCTGGCATTATGGATTTAGTGCTAAGTCTGGTCGGCCCGGTGCCAGGATAATGAGACTGGGTGTGGTCTACACAACGCTCCGTACATCACAGTGTGGCAGCTCGCTTTCAATTGTCCCAAGCGCCGTCTCTGGTAGTTGAAAAGAGACGTTAAAATTCAAACAACCAACCAACCTTGGGGCCGCCTGCAAGAATGATGCCCACTAACTACATCATTTACATGTACACAGGTTTGACACAGGGCTTTCCCAATTCATCCATATGCCTTGTCTTTGGGTTTTTATATAATAGTGTTTACTCTTGACTCTCCTTATTAGGAATTTATTTTCTATGTACCACTCAACAAATTCAAGAGAAAATTCTCTCGACCGAACCAACATGGTTCTTTTGTTTGTTTTTTTTTTCAACGATCATCTAGATCCAGACCTACATTGAGAATGAAGAACTGACTAGATCTAATAATCTACAGTAGTATACAATACACACATCCCTTCATTTCACTTTCACTGTCGACCGTGTTGGTTTTTTTTTTCATAGAACCCAGACAGGCAGGCACCATAGTGTGTAGCTTTGCCTATAACCACAGAGTTTGAGTGCCAGAGAGCCGAGACACGCTGCCTACGCGTATACGCATGGCTGCATAGCAACAGAAATAGAGCCGGTAAATTCAAAAGGATAATAATAATAAGTACAAACACACATACTACGCACCTGCACTAAACCATTAGGTGTATGCTGTTTACCGGCTCTATTCGCATACGCTTTTGTTAGCACTGTTGTCACAGAGAGTTAGGCTCAGTTCTCCCTCTTGCTCACTATTCAATACTCTTTGCTATAACTCAAGTACAGTATGTATCTAGGCACACGGGGGAGATCGAGAGAGAGAGATAGAGAATCAATTTCTTTATTTTCAAACGAACAAATGAAGTTAAAACACCTGTGTTTGGTATTTTTCTGCAATAGAATTCAGTGCTAAATACAACTGTGAAATCAAGTTGAAATTTGATTAGCTTCTATATGCCCGATTTTTTTCTCCCCCAGTACTCTAACCTCAAGGCTTGACCTGAAAATGTGACTAGAGGCTGCCTCAAGGCGGCTTTGACTAGTTTGAGGGTCAGGAATGAGGCCACGTTCAGGCCAAATAAGGCCGTGCTAACCCCACAGAAAGGCAAAACCTCAAGGGATGCGTGTGTAGTGGATGGCTAGCTTAATACATGTGCAGACGGAGAGTGCTTACAAAAAAAAAAAATCTACCTCTTTTATACTAATTATAGAAACGGGTTTTTTTCCTTTTAATCTAGGTCACTAAAAATCAAAACAACTAAGAAGTGAGAACGTCCATGAATGATGACACAAAACATAGATCTCAGTTCTAGCCCTTGGCTTCTTTGTAAATGTGGTACAACACATAAAGAACACACTGCTTAGATCTATTTGCAGTTGGTACATATAATTCTAATTCTTGTGAAACAAAAAGCCACACAATCTCTAAAGGCCCGATGTAAGCACCTGTCACACCCTATATTCCCTAAGCTCCACACACTGCCCATGTGGTAAAACAAAAACTAAAGTGAAGGTCATCAAATTGTGTCAGGACTTATTTTTAACTAAAAATTTAAATCAGAATCAGTAACACCACTTACTGGTGAATAGATTCCCATGTATAACTTATGATATGTCAATATGCCACAAGACAGTTTAATCAGCAGTTGGCTAAAAATCTGACTAGTTCAGTTTATGTTTTGCATGGTTGACATTCTTTATGGTCCAGGTTTTTGTCAGCCTTCATTCACCACGCCAAAGGTTCCAGTCCTCAAATTTAGAGACTCATATAATTTTGTTTTGAAATATTATATTCGTAACCAACGAAGATTCGCATTGGTTGTTATGATTGAGGACCATTGAACTAACCTAAAGGCACTTCTTATTTTTATTTTCTTCCACAGGCTCCCATTCAGGAATCGGTAACAAAGTTTGGAGATAATTACATTATATAATGTTGTAAGATAGAGCGTCATAAACAACAGCCAAATGCACACTACAGTATACATAAAAATGGACAACATGACGATTATATTCCTTATGCAAAATATGTTTAATATTTTATGTTCAAACAAAGCTTAATAATAAGAGCTACAACTGTAATAAATTATATTTGGCAAAAGTCATTTTATGTACTCTATGCATAGGGCTCTTTGGTTAGAATATAAACATACAAAGCATCTTCACTTTTAATCAAAAGATCAACCTATATATTTTATTGCGCATTTACACTTATAGTTCCCTTAGTTCCATAAAAAATGCCTATATCTGCATATTAACCTTATACCGTACACATGATAATACACCATAAATTTTAATGTGAAAAGCTGAATAGTTTGAGTTATTACCAAAGCTTACATTAAATGATTTTAAATTACGTTTTTGTATCTTTTTCACTTATCAATATAATTTATGTTAATTTAACTCTAATTTCAATATAAACTGAAAGATGAAAGAAAGCAATAATGTAGAACAAAATGCATAAGGTAAGAATTTTCAAATCACTGCTTGGGTTCTAAATCTTTCTTCACAACAACAGAGCCTTATTCAGGTAGAAGGCCATCTTACTCATCAACAGCAAAGTGTAAAGAATTTTACCTGTATGCTTAACTTATTTTTCTTCATCTCAAAAAAAAAAGTTGAAAACAAGAATTAATTTAATTTAAAAATTATAAATTATTTCCTACCTTTTCAATAAAAATGTATATGAAATGTTTTTGTCACAGAGGAAATATGAGACTTGAGAGAAAACCACACAGAATCCATATGGCACAGGGGAAAAACAAAGATCTTTGAATCATAGTAAAATTAGGCTAAATCAATACTTTTGCAGAACAAAAACAAGAAACAAAAATGAAGCAATAAAAGTATCTAGGTTAAGTAAAGTTTTGAATATAATGCTTATGCTCTGTCATAAAAAATGCAAAATTATTTATCAAACTGACCCTCATTATTGATTCCAGAATGATCAATTTCCCTTAATAGTACCTGAGAACAATAATAGTGACACAATATAACCTGCTCCGTATTTGTCTGAACACATGGAAAACTTTGACAAAATCAAGCATACATATAAATGAAAGCTCTGAAAAAGTCAAAAACAACTGTAGTAGTGGTAATATATGTAGCAGAAGCTGAAGTTTGAAGTTGTAGCTCTAATTCTCTAGTTCCAGAAAGAAACAATGGAAAAGCTGAAAATTATCTTACTTGTCTGAGTTTATAATTGCACTTTTACCTAGAATAGAAAACGTCTAATAAACAATACCTGACTCCGTTTTTTACTGTTTAATTCATATCTCTAATTGTTATTCAAGGAAATGTCTACAAATGATCTAAGAAGTATTAATAGTCTTCACATAAAATGTATAGATATGTGGATAGGTCACATTAAGTATTATCATGTATGTTGAGACATATGTTAAGTGTCTTTCACAAGTTAGTGATATTACAGATCTTTTCTCATACATGGTGCTTTTGATGGTGTAAATAATATATTTTTTTAACAGCCCTTTCTTTTATGTACCAGCAATATGCATAAATAAAACATATATTTTAGTCCTTATACATCATATAAGAACAAACAAAATTGCTTTAAGATGACTACTCTCTTTCTTAGAAAAGGGGGTATGGTGAAAAACAATCAAACAAAAGACAATGGGATTGAGACATTGGCCTGACAAGGCTATGAGGCTAATTGATGTGTGTGCCCCTCAAGAACCTCTATCAGATTAAGTAATAACAGTAGGCTGGTCTCTTCCTGTGATTTCTTTAAGTTTGGATGTTCGAACTGCAATGGTGATCAAAGGCCGTAGAAAATCCTGTACAGATAAGGTTTAAAAAATTAAACAGAAGCATTTTTACAGTTGGTTTTAAAAAATGACTAATCATTATTTTGGTAAAGAAAAAGTAAATCTAAGGCAACAGAAAGCTTGGCTACATCAATACCTATCTTTGAAATGACAGGACTTCTGTTGGACTTTCATGTTTGAAATTAGGCATAAACAATTGATCACCTGAGCATCTTCTTTATAAAACTGTGGATATCCTATATGACTATCATGTTTAAAATTAGGCATAAAGATTTGCTCACCTGACGATCTTCTTTATAAAACTGTCAATATCCTATTGGACTATCATTATTTAAAATTAGGCATAAACATTTGCTCACCTGAGCATCTTCTTTATAAAACTGTGAATTTTCTGATTTTTCATAACCCTCCACATATATACGGATGGTAGCCCCTGAACTTCCTGTTCCACTAAGACGGTAGATGATCCTGGCTCCCTCTTCAAACAGGAAGCGAATGCCCTGAGAAATTTCAAGAATATTTATTCATTTAAAAAAAAAGAAACAAAAGGGCTTTATTACAGAGATGAGATGTGCAGAACAAGATTTGCATAAGAAATAAAGAACTAGGACCAAACAACTTTACCTATGAAAAAACAGCTAGACTTACCAGAGAGGGTGGAGGCATACATTATAGCTTTTGTATCAAAGCAATTATGGTAATGTTATACACACCTTAATACCAACAGTCTGAGAAAAGCAGTAAGAAGTACTACTGGCAATCAAAAATTTGATTTTATACATTTTTCATTTATTCCTTCAGGTAAAAAAATGGTGCCGAAATTCTGACAGTTGCCAAAAAAAGTTGCAACTCTGATCAATTTATATAACAGAATTACTTTGCAAATGCACAGCCAATATGACTTGATATAATTGGCCTCACACATAAAAAAAATACTTCAACAGATTTTGTAAGCTAAGGCCTACGGTTAATAACTCAATAAGTGTGGTATTACAGACTGGATCGCTCAGACCAACTTAGATCTAGCACATGCCAGAACAGTTTAAATGAAAAAAAATGTACAAACATGACAAAGATTTCACAGTTTTCCACACAAGAGTGTAATTCCATCAAGGGAACAAACTTTCATTTTTTTAAAGGTCTCTGATAGTTTCAACTTACTTTTAGAACAACACAGATACAAAAAATTTAGGTACTAAAAGTTTATAAAAAAATTTGAACAAATTTTGGCTAAGGTAATTGATAGAACAAATTTTATTAAGTCATTTGGGCATAAAAAACTATAGGTATTTTGCTTTAACCAAGAATTTCAGATTATCCAAATTTGGTTTCGCTGTTACTCTTAAACATGCTTCAGAGCAATGTGCATTTAAACAAGGACCTGAGCCAAAGCATTAGGACTATGTTTAACGTCCATTAACATAAGCCAAAAGAGTACCACTGATATTCCTACCTGGTTTTTACTGACACTCCCATCAATGGGGTCGGTGTACTCAAAGTTGTCGAGGTGATGCATGCGATAAGACTTGCCAGTGGGGTCAGAGAAGGTCATGCCACGGGTCTTTGGATCCTGAATGAGTTTGTCAAGGCCTTCCATCAGCTTTGCACCAGCTTCAGCAGAAACATTTTCATAATCATATCTGTCCAAGGGAGAAGGTAAGCTTATGATCACACCTGTAGGCTGTATATTCAATGGCTCCATGCAAAAAGTTGGTATATTAGATACGCAACTCTTAGAGCAGACAGTGCTTAGTTACTCAGCAACACAGCAACATCATTAGATCTTCAGGAGTAACGCAGAGAAGAAAAAAAAAACAGTCTAGAATATTGAGAAGACATCTGTCAAATATATTAGATAAATTGAGCAAAACAGCATTAAAAAAATTACTGAAATGGTGGAAGTTGATCATCCTGGCTAGTCACTATGAACTCCCACAAAAAACAATTGACTTAATACACCTTCAAATTTATTATTCTAATTTCTGTTAACTATAAAGTATTTTTAACATTTTTGAAATTCAGTGGAAATAAGCACATTCAAGAATATTACAAAAGAACTTCTAGAGGTAAATGAAATTTGTTTCGCATGTTCTCTGCGTGAAACTGTACTTTTAATGATGTTAAAAATAAAAAAAGACTTCCTCCGAGGAGTCACATATGCCTTGCTGATTCGAAATCTAAAGTCTATAAAAAATACCTTTATCAGATGTGAATGCATATGTGTATGTAAGTGATTTAAAGAGAGTACTGACTATATACTACACTTGTAAGCAGAAAAAGATAACTGTACTGAACAATTCTTTTTCTTTGTTTCAGTGATCCACAAAGGCCTTAAACATCCTAAAAAAGAAACAGTTGTAGGTTGGGCAGTAAGGGTGATTTCACAAAATCAAACAGGTTTTTTTTCCCATTGAGAGGTTTTAGCTGATGATTGAAGAATGAGGGCTGCAGAAAAAGGGAACAATTTTTCTGACTTGGTAAAGAAATTGACAAAATTATGAGTTGCCTCCCACTAAAAGTTAGTGGCCTAGATTAGGAGATGCAAAAACTTGTGATTGGTTGGTTTTTTGAATTTTAACATCTCTTTACTACAAGGTTATATCAGAGACAGCGCTTGTGACAATTGAAAGCAAGCTGCCACACTGTGATGTAAGGAGCGCTTGCACACACCACACCCAGTTACATTATCCTGACACCGGGCCGACCAGACTTAGCACTAAATCCATAATGCCAGACACTAGGCGGATCAGCTGCTATTACCAATTTTAAAGTGCTTGGTTCCACTCAGCCAGGGATCGAACCTACACCTCCCGATCTCTGAGCGAGTGTTTTACCACTAGGCCACAGAGCCGGTGCAAAAAATGTGATCACAACTCACCGAGAAAAGAAGTTCCTGCCATAAGTCTCCCAGTGTTCCATGAGAACCTCCTCTACAGACTTTGCCTTCTCAGCTAGGACAGAGAGCCAGGCCAGTGCAGCCCAGATACCATCTTTCTCCCTAGACCCAACATGAAGAGTTAAAATCGATTATTGAGGAAGAAGAATAGAGGAATGTACAGAGTTGCAACAGAAAGGTAGGTCGCAAAGAGATACAGAGAGCGGTTGAGAATGAAAGAGAAAGAGAACTAAGTAGGAGATAATGAAAAAATAGAGACATAGAAAAAGAATGAGAAAGTGATAGAGTGAGGACACACGAGAAGAAATACACAAGAAGGGAAGAGAAAAAAGGGGTGTTGGAAGGGCATAGGAAAAAAGTGAATGGGAGAGAAAAAGAAGTAAAAAAAAGAGGTAAAAGAGATAGAGAGAGAGAGAGAGAGAGAGAGAGAGTGAGAGAGAGAGAGAAAGAGAGAGGGAGGAAGAAAAAATGGCAAAAGTGGAAGCAAAGGATCAAGAAAGGTATTGGACAACACAGAGGGAATAACAACAGTGGATGGTAATAAATTGTTAATAAAGTGAATCTGATTGCCATAACAAGTTCATAATACAAGCATATTTTAGTGTTTGATATACAGCGTTAAGGATGTATTACTTGTTTTCAATGCATGTAGACTAACTTACAACTTGTACAAGTGAATCTTTAAGCTTTTTTGCAACTTGATTCTCTACCTACAAAATTATGTCTTTGTGCCACCCCTTGACCTACATATTTATCTTTGCTTCAACATTAAAACTAAGTATAAAAGTATGAGATATATTGCATTCAGCTACAACAAAAGCCCAATGTTAACTCCATCTTTTCAAGCAGTTCTATCTCGAGAAACTGATCACTAAACAGTAGAAAAATGATGACTGGTATCTATTTATCCAGAAGATGAAAGGTGTTACATACGATTGCCAAATTTTGTTACAAGAGGGAAAAAGATATAAAAATGAAAACAGTTCCCTATGACTGGTTTCATGCACTTTAAGCACAGACCTGATATGATCCGAGCCTGTTCCAAAACTTTCTTCTCCACACAGATTGATCTTGCCTGCATCCATCAGGTTTCCAAAGAACTTCCAGCCAGTAGGAACTTCAAAACATTCCTTTCCACTTTTCTCCGCCACTCTATGTGTCAGTGTAGGTGGGTTTTTTCAAAAAGAAAAAAATTATAGACGAACTAGGAATTGAGGGAGAGAACCAAGAGTGATGTGTATCCTGTTATATAAAAACATTATTAGCATGTAATCATATTAAGCCTTCAATGCCCGGTAGGTTCTGCTCCTACCATTATAAAAATCATTAAAAAGTAGTAAAAATGAAATTATCCGCAAATCTGCTTTCTAGCAAAGGGAAATAATTGTCTTATCATGCCCATAAGTTTCTTACAGTTATATCTCTTTGATGGTTCATAAGACTAAAAAAACAAGAATTGTCTACCCCCTCCCTCAACTGGTGGTAGTGAAGGGGTTAAAAGAGAAGATACATCATGATAATGACAGTTTGACAAAGAGATTACACATGAAGTGGAAACATCAAGATAGAGACAACTACAACCTCCCTCTTGTTCAGAATTTCAAAATATGTGATTTATTTTTCTTCTAGTTTCTTGTAAAAGTATTTTTCAAAATATCTCAATAAAAAATTTGACAACATACAACTCATATAATAACATAAAAAAGGATAAAGTTTCTAAGAAGAAAAACACCATGTAAAAAAAATTTTTAATTGGTCTGCTTCTTATCTATTTGAATGATGATAATTCCTATATAAATGTATAAACTATAGATTGAAAACTACAAACTTGTCAACAGCTTCTGAGGTGGGCATGCTTCTAGCAAAACCTTTGACTCCATGTTTCTGAAAGTATGGGATGCACTCCAAGTTAGCTGCAAGAACAGCTAATGAGTCACATGGTGTCACAAAGAAGGCTTTGTGTCCAAGAATCATATTCCGATCCTGAAAAAAAACAGGATTGCGACAAAAAAAATGACACTCCCCTTCAATAAAACATACTAATATATTAACATAAATTTGTCAGTTACTGTTAATTTACAACCAACCTCTTTTGATTACAAATCCAACACTGAGACTGTGTACTTATTTCGATAATTGTTAAGTTAGGTCATTGTTGGCTATCTGTTTCTAATTTGTATTTTTGTTTAATAAGTATGTTTTGGCTAAAATGGCAGAGAAGGAGGAGATTGTTCTATGACCCTGTCACTATATTTCAAGGTTTATCTAATTTTAACTCATGCCATCATTTTCAATACGCCTAAAAACATAGAAATCGTTATGGTTATTTTACTATTTTATATCATGGTTGCCATGGCAACTTTGTCATATTCGATTTAATCCTCTCTTTCACGAAATTGCTATAGTCAAAAGTCCATTCCTCATACAATTTTCAACCAATAATTCAAAACTTTCAAAATGAGTAGCAGAACCTATCTCTAACACAAAATAGATAGCTTTTTTAAGATAATTTTTTCTTTTATCACAGATTTTTTTATGCTCTATCACTACTAAGGGCCACAACCCAGGATTTTTGTAAAAAATCTAAATTTTTTTTAAATAAAAAAAAGTAAAAAAAATGCTCTTATTGTTTGTTCCATACTGATGATACTCCATCCACAAGCACCACACAAACTTTCAGAGCATTCATTAAAATTGTCTCGAAGGAGTAGGGATTCTAGTGAGAAAAAACTATATTTTCAGAAAAATGCCTTTGAAATCAATACAATATAACAAATATTTCTGAAATTATATGTAAACTAAGCTGCAGGTGCCCCTGTTTCGTACCCGCCTTGTTTCCTTCCACTCGTCTTTCCCTTTGGAGCCATTTTCCTGGCCTCAGCAACTATATTTTTCAATTTCTAGATTCTATTTTAATGCAGTAAGCCTATTTTGAACAGCATACATCTCAATCTTGTCTCTGCCTGGTCTAACTCTCTCACCCATCTCACCCCCTCCTCTTGAGCCATAAGTAATTCTTATTAAGAAGAAAGATTTTTTGTCCATGATTTGATGTGGTCTTTAGGGAAGTAATATGACAAAACATGCAGAAAAAGGTCGACAAGATTTAGGCATATAGATCTAATTAAAAACTAAAATGTTGTCATGAGTGAGGGTACCGAGCCATTTAGTAAAGCCGGAGTTCTTAACTTATGTAGCTGATGCGACAGATACCAAGAAATCAGTTCTTAATCCCTCAAACCGCTTGAAAGCAGCCCTTGCTTTAGGTCTAGTGAAAAAAATTGGGTGAATTATTGGTAATTTTTGCTCACCCTACTTACCTGACACATAGATTTAGAGCAAAAAAATGCTCAAAACTATTGGCTATTGTTTTGTGCACAGAAATGGTTCAGCTAATTAAAAAAAACACAAATAGGCGATTTGACTATTTTGATTTTATACCCCCTTTTCAGGACCTGCTCCCCCCGTTCAGTACACCAAAGTGATGCAAGTCAAGCACTTGTCAGTCAAAGTATATAATAAATCTTAAATAAGGTCAACCTACTCTTTTGGGGATCACAAAACTTTTTTTACTCACTCCATCCCCATCGAACGCTGCAGCAAAGTCATGCTTGCCCTGTTTCATTATATCTACAAGGTCGCTGGCATACGTAAGGTTAGGATCAGGATGCTTGCCACCAAAATCAGGAAGAATCTCACAGTTGAGACAGCTTGATGAAGGCAGTCCCATTTCCGTTAAGAAAATTTTCTGAAGATATGGACCTGTCACTGGTATTAAGAAAAGTGATAAAAACTCTTGAAATATCTCAATATGATGTTGCCAAGTTGCAATCAGAAGGCTGAGTCACTCTGCTTCATGAGAGAAGGAAAGTCTGAATCACAACTACAGTGTATACATTCAAAGCAATGAAATTTTCTCCATCTATATTAAATCTCTACAGATGTGCCAGATATATTATGATCAATCCTTATTCCAAAAAAGAGAAACTGATTATTATTAGCTACTACAAGACTGGGGTCAAAACTGAAAGTTCAGGTAGCTCAGAAAATCAGAAAGAAATCATCATCTTCTTAAATTATTCTATCGAGGTTCTACTTCAATAATAACATTTTAATAAAATAATGACAATGTATTTTGTAGTGAAAAAGAGCAAAGTCAAGGGCATAGTATGTGTAGAACCTAATTCACTATGCTCAAAGCGCTTTTTACGTATTCCCTTAAAAGCCATTACAAACCAAATTATCACTTCAAACCCCCAAGAGGCAGCAGTTTAAAGATGATCACTCACATATACTGTCAAGATCCGTTACTGCTGATAGACAGGTACAAATTTAACCCCTAACTGATGCAAAGAAGTGTATTAAAAAGGCTTTCAAAGCTTAAATGCCGATCTGCCAAGCCAATGCTCAAACCCTGAACCTCTCAGGTCAGCATCTACCACTAGACCACAACATTACACTTTTAGTTACATTGAGCAATGATAATTTTTCTTCATGACACCTGCATAAAAAAGATGTTTAACTAACTATATTCACAGTCAAATACTAATTTATACCTTGCCATAAACATCAAGGGTACAAAAAGCTTCTAAGTAGCAAAACAGCCAAACAAGTCTAAAAATAATACATTACATATCAGCCTTATAGATATACTTGATAACTCAGTCGCTTTCTGTTTTCTTTAAAAATTTAAATGTCTTTTGTTTCTTTTTTGTTTTTAAACAGCAGGTACCTACCTCCATTCATAGCATTCAGCAGAATATTTTTAGACTTGACATACTCTTTAATCTTGGCAAAGTTGAAGATTTCTTTCATGTACTCAACATAGTCAATGACTGAGTCAATGACCTCCACAGTGAGTGTTGCCCCGGCAATCTTGTGGGTGGATGTTCCAAGTTGTGTAATGTTTACTTTCAGGTTTGGTACAATCTTGTACTCAGTAATTTTCTGAGTTATTTCATAGATTTTATTTGTAATGCCTTCAGGAGCTGGCCCTGGTTGGTGAAATTGATAAATTATGAGACATTCCATGATTCCTTAAGTGGCTCTAAGTGTAAAGGAAAACTTACTGAATCAAGATAAAATGGAAATATAATTCTATGAACCAGGAGTAAAATCCAGAAACTAAAGTACATATATGTTAGATCTTAAAATATTCAGCTAATTCACATTATACTATAATTACTCCTAGGATGGTAGTTGTGATGACCAAGCTTACAAGTTACATACAAAGATCAATGAATAAAGTTACTGGCATGAAGTGAAGTTCCCTGGAGTTCAAATCATCTAAGATTTTAGGTTGATTCTTGCTGCATATCTAAAAAATTACAGGAAGATTGGATTCAAAGTTTTTTGCCACATGTGAAATCTATTATTAATAGAAAACAAAATTGGACTCCCAAATAGTATAAATTTATAAGCTTATGAGTTCAATTAAAGTGTTGCTGCTTCTACTTTTAGATGAATGTAATTCTAATGAGATTATATGTATACATCGATTAATTTATCAACAATCTTTCACATGTTTAAATCAGTGACTCCGACTTTGATGATGATTGTAAAAAACTAAACAGTCTATAATTTCTTTCGATTTTAATCTTGCAAACTAACAATGTGATCTAAGTTACACTACTCAATTTATACATCCTCTTTTCCTATAAAATTCCAAAATCAGCAAACAAATTTTTTTTTTTAAAGATTTGTTGATATTAAATATTTAGTGTCATTTTCAGACAGTAATAATTGAGACTCATTTCATGATTTTCCCCTACTACTACTAGTATATATCTCAGAACAAAGAAAAATGAATTTTACATGAATAACTTTCTTTACAATTACTCTCAAATCACAACATACCTCCATTGCTGATGTTATACTTGATTCCAAAGTCTCCTTTAGGCCCCCCAGGGTTGTGACTTGCTGTGAGGATAAAGCCTCCGTCCAGTTTATATTTGCGTATAATATGAGAGCAAGCTGGCGTGGACAGGATTCCATTCTGGCCAATCACTATCTTGGAGACCTGGTTGGATCCAAAAATGCCAAAAAAGTTTTATTAATTTAAAGATCTCATGTGACTATGTTCAAGTATTAAAGAAATTTTATTCTGTGTACTAAAAAACACAGCTTCCCATCATTTAAAATCCCTCTCTGGACCTACTTATTGGGAAAAAAAAAGATGATGCAGAATCCCTGGCCAAGAATGTAACAAAAAGTTAATATTAATTTTTCCGCCATCACTTGGTCTACATGCAAAGTTTATTTTTTTAAAGTTCGGGGATTTGTGTTTTCTTTCAAACTTGTATCTTGTCTCTAATGTATCCTCTACTGCTTGTGAATATCAACCTAGAGAAGCTAAGGAAACAAATCATGTCCATATATTACCCAACATTTTATTAAGAGACAAACAAATACAGTGGAATCCAGATAAAGTCAACACCTCGGGACCGAAAAAAA
>BMAT01011075.1:63302-87768 GCA_019649035.1 Elysia marginata
AGAGAGAGAGAGAGAGAGAGAGAGAGAGAAAAGAGTACAGTCGAATCCACTTAAAGTCAACACATTTTATCCGTCCCGAGGTGTTAACTTTATCAGGATTCCACTGTCATTGTCCCCCAACCAGTGAGAATCAGTTGGATACTACTAGTTTCACATTAAAAAGGCATCGATATTTTCCATAGTTTCTTATTAAAAAGGCATCGATATTTTCCATAGTTTCCCATTAAAAAGGCATCGATATTTTCCCTAGTTTCACATTAAAAAGGCATCGATATTTCCCCTAGTTTCACATTAAAAAGGCATCGATATTTTAAAAAAAGCGTTTTTCTCTGAGCTTCCAATCTTTTAAAATTACATCAAATTGCCAAACTGTGTGAAAACGTATTAGAAAATCTTTTCACTGATAATATAATTATAGAAGAAAAACATAGGAAAGGCTATATTTATGTAAAGACGTGTTCTCAGACGAGTTCCGACATCAGACCTATACTCACTGGTTGTGAGACTTTGGTTTGTTTGTTGGGGCAGTTGAGCAAAACATCATCTTCATATTCTAAACGATTTGCTGTACTAAGAAAATTCTTACAAAGAATTGTAACTGCATTTTGTAACAATAAAAATAGCTAAAAATGATGTAAGAATTCCACATCTTCAACATCAACAACAACGACAACAACATCATCAACAAAAGCAACAACAACAACAAGGTCATTCAAAGACAGAAATCGTTTTTCCGCTCCAAGTATTATAAAAGTATTTCACACAGACTGACCATGTTTAGACTTTCAGTTTTAGAAAACAATATTCTTCATTAGCATTCACGAAGGGAATTTACGAAGATGTACTGTGACATTCAATTTTATTACAGGTGGTCAATATTACAGGACCTGTCCACAAATATAGACCACCATATCCCTAATATAAACCTCTTTTATAAGATGTAACAAAGTAAAGATCTGTTGATTTTGAAACCCGTAATGGTTTTTTTCAGTTTTACAAGGTGCATATAACTAAATACTATTCGTAAGATAAAAAGCTCTCGGTACCGCTTAATGTTGACCTGTACTGTAATGTAACACTTTCATCAATATGGACCACCATATGTATTATGTGACACTTTTTAATGTGCAGAAAAAATTGAAGTTATTTTTATCATGAAATCATGGTCGTTAAAAATGTTCCAGTCTGATTTTCTATCGAGATAATTATAAACATTAGAGACCTTTAGCACACGTACCGTGTCCCACTACGCGTACGTGAAAATCGAAAAGTGGGTCGAGTGAACTCCAAAATAATGAATCCAGTTTCTAAAAATAGACCCACAGACGTTCCCGTCATGCTCACGTGTTGCTGCTTAAAGTCCGTAATGACTTCAATAAAATACGTAAATTGAACGGACTAAAGATACCGACCCACATTATCAACGACTGGTCTGTAGATGTCGATGCGGGTGTTCCACATTTTTTAAAACTGATGACTCTTGAGTAAACATCTCAAACTTCAAAATTGCCTGATCAGTCATTAAACGTCGGTTATTTATAACCAATGAAAATGAGTTGATGAAGAGTCTTTAGCAACTATTCTAGACTTAGAAAATAAATTTGAAATAGATTAATCGTGCAAAATCCACCTCTAAGATTTTTAAACGAATGCGTGTTAAATAACCTGCCTGCCTCAAGAGTTTGCCGTAAACGTCACAATTCTTTTCTACAGATTTGATCACTTTCCCGTATTTAACATTCCTCGTCCTTAAAAGATAAGCAGTGTACATTAAAATAAAACTGTGGACAAATTCTTATAGAGCAGTGTGCATAAGTAGAAAAATTGGCCCTCTTACGCTCAACACCTAGGATAAATTAGGAACGGTACCGAGTACTAAAAAGACAACACAGAAGATACATCGCTCACCATCTAGGATAAATTAATTAGGAACAGTACTGAGTACTAAAAAGACAACACACAACACACCTCGCTTACCCTCTGGGATAGATTAGGAACAGTACCGAGTACTAAAAAGACAGCACAGAAGATACATCGCTCAACATCTAGAATAAATTAATTAGGAACAGTACTGAGTACTAAAAAGACAACACAGAACACACCTCGCTTACCCTCTGGGATAGATTAGTAACAGTACCGAGTACTAAAAAGACAGCACAGAAGATACATCGCTCAACATCTAGAATAAATTAATTAGGAACAGTACTAAGTATTAAAAAGACAACACAGAAGATACATCGCTCAACATCTAGGATAGATTAGAAACAGTACCGAGTACTAAAAAGACAACACAGAAGATACATCGCTCAACATCTAGGATAAATTAGAAACAGTACCGGGTACTAAAAAGACAACACAGAAGATACATCACTCACCATTTCGAACCCGCAATGACAAAGCTCGGTTGATCTACCGTTGTCGATCGTGGATGAAAGGAGTGCCCCCCTTGCGTCTAACCTGAGTAAAGAGTTAGTATTAAAAAAATTAACATAAGTAACATTGCATTTGAAGACAGTATCCTGAATCTACCCGAAAAATAACAATGTATGCCCAAGAATTTAACCATTGTACATGTCCTATTCAATCGGGTTACGAATTAGATAGGATATGCACAAGGGGAAAAGGGAAAAACTTCGGAAGATTAGCTTTCTTGAAAGTATCCTCCATCATTATAACTTTGATGATCGGATTCTCTCTAATGTATAGAAAGCCTAATTGTTTGCCTCAGTGAAAAAGGCCTATTACTGCTGACCGTCAACGGCACAAACAGCATATAATTTTTGCAATTTTAAGTTTTACTATTTTATCAGATCCCCTAATCTGTTATTGCGTAGAAAAAACGTATCCTCATCCCCAAATAGAGCACGGAAAATAATAAATAATTATGTATTTAACATAAATTCGTCATTTAATGTCTTATTTTTTCTACTATCTTAGTTTCGATGGCAGAGAAAGATTGGAGGTTGTCTCTATAAAAAGTCTTTGTTTGTCTGTTGGAATATTTTCTGAACTGACCTAATTTACATAATATTTTTTATCTCACTCAAACAGCTCATCTGGGTACCATAATGGCGGGTGCGGTTTCTATGAACGGGCAAATTTGTCGGTCTGATGGTTCGGACTTCGTGACTTCTTTGAACGACGGACAAGCAAAGGCTATCATCTATGACCCTAACAACACAAGCGGGGCTTATGAGACTTTGAAACAGAGAGCCAATCATTGTGGACAAACAGAAAACAGGTTTGCAGGCCTTGAGACCCCCTGGCTTCAAAAGATGATACCTTGCGTTCTGAAGTCTCACAAGACAACAGGGAAATGCCTCATGGAGGAATTGGAAGACGCTCCAGACAAGCTTTGCGAAGACAACGGGCCAGACAGCGTGTGTGTTCTCGTGTGTACGAGCGGGAGCACTGGAAGGTTCAAACTCTTCCCCTACACCAGCCAGTACATCATGGACGGCTCGCTGGAGGTCTGCCGAGCTGGCGACATCCACAGGATGTCCGTGCTCTTCAATGACAAACCTCTCGGCTGGATAGGGGGTTTACCGTCCTTTGAGCTTGCCGTAGGCTGTACCAGAGTGACCGTCGATGAGACTGTCCCGAGAGGGAAAGATTATCTACGTTACGTAGCAGAGGCCTTACGTCAAGAGAAGTGTACCGCAATGATCACCATTCCATCATTCCTGGAGAGTTTGGTCAAGGAGAGCACCACGGACAACCATAAAGATGCGTATCTGATGAGATCTGTCCTCATTTTTGGAGCCCCCGTAGCCCAAAAGGTTCAGAAATGTATCGGCACTGTCACCAAGAGTCTGACAATAATTTACGGGAGCACAGAGACCTACGCTTTGTCTGCCATCACATTGACCAGCAGCCACGGAGAATACACAGACTTTCTTTGCGGTCGGCCTTTAGAAGGATCCGAACTCAGAATAGTAGACTCTAATATGGAAGACGTGCCTGCTGGCTGTATTGGAGACATCCTGTTAAGGAAACCAGGGCCATGTTTGAGGTACATCAATAACGACAAGGCAAACAAGCAGACATTTCTCCCGGGCGGTTGGATCAGCTTAGGTGACAGGGGGTTCCTTGACGAGGCCGGCCAGATCTTTGTGTTAGGTAGAGGTTCTCAAGCCATCAATCGTGGTGATGACATCATATACCCCGGCCAACTGGAGGCGCCGCTCCTGCAGTGTCCAGGTCTGGCCGAAGTTCTAGTCGTTGGCGTGCCTGACGAGGCGCTGATGGAGGAAGTTTGCGGGCTGCTGGTACGCAGTCCTGAGGCTGGCGATGAGATCAACGAAGAGTATGTGCGAAGGTTCTGTCGAGAAAATCTGTTTGTCATCCCAGAGAACGCGGAGTTTGACCCCATGCCCAAGTACTTCCGGTTTGTAGACGCCATACCCAAGCTGAAAACTGGGAAAGCAGACGTAGCAGCGGCCAGGCAGTTGGCTATTCGCTTGATCAACAATCCTGAGGGCAGGTAGTCTCGCTGGAAGCTTCGTCCAGTTGTGTGCAGGATATATTTCCAGATGTAAAAAAATATTGTCTCTTTTGACAAAGCGAAATACCGATATATGAAAAAACGTAAACAAACTTAAGTGTTAAAATATAGTATTTCGTTATTAATACAAGGTTTGATATAATTCATTTGAACTGTTATTTCGGTATTATAACAAGGTTTGGTATGATTCCTTTGAACTGTGTTTTTTTAAACGGAAAACTGGAGTATGTGGTATGAGTCCGTAAAGAGAAACAGTTTACGTTCATTTTTTGCATTTCTTGCAAATTAAAACAAAATTGGAAGACTTTCGTGTCCTATCACTTTAATATATTTTTAGTACACATAACAATGGATTTGGTGGAAGTTTCTTAATAGTGGATTAAAATGACATCTTACTCTATTTATAAATATTAATTTTGTTTTCAAAACGCATACTGGCTAGAGAAAATGTTAAAATCGACATTCCTCGTTTTTCCCTTCCACCACAGTATGGTGTAAGATTTTAATTCTTATCATTAGAAAATATATTTTGTGTTTCTTGTTGCTACCTATGTGGGTTTTTTATTCTTTTGTCACACTTGCTGTTGCAATGAACTTTAAACAAAAATCAAAAGCAACACAATTATCTGACACGACAGTGAGAAGGACATACGCCACAATTAGCAGAATGATGTTTTTTTCCTATGATTTTGCATCAATCTAGACTAATTGAAAAGACTACAACCTTTTTTCAGAAGCAATCACTACCTCTGTTAAGCGGATCCCTCTGTAGTTGAAACCAGGTTGTCGAGTTGGTGCACTGAGTCCGACCTCACAGTGACGCAATAGTTCGTCAGTTTCCTTCAATCTTAGTACATTTCCATTATTGCCATGGGTTGCATGTGTTTGTGCTTTGGTGTTTTCCATTCGGAAAAAGAAAAATCGACAGAAGTTTTGGGATTACACCATCATCAGTCAGAGATTATTCAAAGGGCAGTTTTATAGCATTCATCACTCTGTTTCTTCTAGGTCATTCTAAAAAGTTTTTTTAAAACACATTACAGAATATAACAGCGGTAGAGCGAGACTGGGTGAGATCGAGATGAAATTATCCACAGATGTATACTGTGGTGGCTATAATCTGCGCTCGACTTGATAAACAGCTTCTGTCTTCTAACCTCTGACCTCTGACGTCACCGATTTTGCCCTCAGTTGGCCGCGTGTTGATCTTGTTTAGCGTACTAAACAATAAGATAACTTGCGAATAACTAATATAAGGCGTTCGTACCTGACGTCTTTGCAATACAGAACTTATAAGAACTTATAACTTTTTCCCCCATCAAACTTGAAGCTGACAAAACCATAGAATTCATTTCTCACACTTAGGGGTAGAGCTTGTTCTTTGTTAAAATAAAATAAAAAAAAAAAAAAAAAAAAGAAAAGAAAAAAAAGAGAACTTTTAAGCGTTAAAAGATAAAAAGCCTATTAAAGAACTATCAGAGTAAACAAAGATTTCACCTGACTCTAACATTTTTTGTATTATCATTAGTACTTTATCATTATTATTATTATTATTATTATTATTATTATTATTATTATTATTATTACTATTACTACTACTACTACTACTACTACTACTACTACTACTACTACTACTACTAATATTTCCACTACTACTTTTACTTCTACTACTACTACTACTACTACTACTACTACTACTACTACTACTACTACTACTACTACTACTACTACTACTGTACTGTAATTTCCACTACTACTATTACTTCTACTACTACTAGTAGTAGTAGTAGTAGTAGTAGTAGGAGTAGGAGTAGTAGTAGTAGTAGTAGTAGTAGTAGTAGTAGTAGCAGTAGTAGTAGTAGTAGCAGCAGCAGCAGCAGCAGTAGTAGTAGGCCTAGTGGTAGTATTTCTACAACAGATAGGTCCCTTAGTGGCGCAGAAGGTGTACAAAGTAAAAAACAACATTCAAACATAGCAAAGAACACGTGGGAAAGTAACAAATAAATAAAATACACCAAAGTCCAACCGTCCAACGCACACACTCATAAAGTCCATGTAACCGACGCGCAGCTGTGTAACATGGATAACAAAACAGACGTAAATGAATAAATAAGTTACATAGATAAGTAACCTACAGAAAACAACTATGAAAATTTCTTAACATGCACTACCCACAAACAAGTTCTAGTCAATCTTTATACACAACATACAGCCACAGACCTCTCGGCCCACATCCACCCACATCAAGTATATGGCGCCTTTTTGGACATAATTAATATGCTTAGAGATGAATTTGAAATTCCAGCGAATAATGCCTTGCAGACTGACCTTTATATTCAAAGAGAGACATTTAAAACATTGTCTGCAGCAATTAGCAAAAGGCCTTCCACAAGTGATGAAATTAAGTGGAGGGTATTGGCTAGGCGAATTATCGAGTTTGAAGAGGCTAGAGGCTTTTACAAGTTCGACTCGAGAGTCAGGCAAATGAATTAAGTAAAGTAGAAAAATTACTAGACCAAAATACAATTTATAAAACTATTCTCATAATGACACCGCCGAAGTAGTTAATGCAGACGTGAGCATGGTATGAATTATTTTACAAAGATTCGTTAAAGAAATGCTAACATTCTGATAGGAGGTATAAAACAAACACTCTATACGAACCTTTTCAGATGAACGCATTGGCCATATAATGCTGTGCGTGAACTATGGACGCATTGGTAGCAGCCAACATTGATTGAACCTTTTGCACTAGACTATACATGTAATAGAAAATAAATATCGTATTTTCATGACATGATTGATTTATATTATGTCACATGTATGTATATATATATTGTAATAAAAAGGAAGCAAATCTTATGATGGTTCTTACTTTGACCTTACTTTTCGTTTTTTTTTCTCGACCAAAGCATCCTCCACAAGGACAATGTTTCTCATGCCAACCAATACAAAACAGAGGCTTAGAACGGCATGTTGCGGGCCGCTCGCACGGGCAGGTAGAACTTTCTAGGGTGCTAAACATACATTAAATTAAGCTTGATTTATTTTGAAGGATTTTAGTTCTCTATTTGCTGTGAGGCCGTCAGCTTCGTGTCACTTACATTTGCTTTACAAGTGTGCGTTGGTAAGGTTGAACTTTCGTGTGTCTTTTTATTTATTTTTTACTTAGCCGCGCGTTCTTTGCGATGTTTAAATAAATATCGATTTCGTTTACCACGAGAAGCCTGTAATGAGATGACAAAACCAGCGCTTTATTGCTCAATAGATCGAGTGAAAGCTTCCCACTAAGTGATTGGAACTTACGCCAAGTCAACTCGGTTTTCAAAGAAGGTAAAAAAAAAAGTCCAGTCCACCGAACTATCGTCCGGTTAGTTTAACTTCTGTTGCAGGTAAGCATATAGACAGAATTATTCGAGTTGGTACTCTGGAGCATATAGACAGCATTATTCGAGTTAGGATTCTAGAGCATACAGAAAGCATATTTCTAGTTAATATTCCAGAGCATATAGAATGATTGCATTATTCGAGTGAGTACTCTAGAGCATGTACAAGTGTAGACTGCATTATTCGAGTTAATATTCTAGACCATTATGCAGCTTACGTTCACCCACTAACCAGCATTCGTTCCTTAAACGGACAATCCCGCGTAACTCAACTACTGTACTGTGTAAAGGACCTAGATTTCTCAAAAGTATTTGACAGTGAGCCGCATCATCGTTTACTGTTGAAACTGCAATGCTACGGCATCCACGGAAATATTCTAAGATGGATTAGAGACACTGAAAAATAGACATCAGCAAGTCGTCGTAATTGGCGGAGCATCCAGCTGGAGAAAAATTCTATCCGGTATACCACACGGCAGCGTCCTGAGTCCAGTTTTGTTTGTTATCTATAAAAACGACATGCCAGAAGTGGTGAGCAATGAAAAAAATGTTTGCTGATGACACTAAAACATTTTCCCCTGTGAAAAAGGTTCAAAATGTTCTATCATCACAGGCTGGTCTAGATGCATCTGAAGAATTGTCCAATAATTGGCAATTACTATTCAATACAACAAATTGTAAATTCCTGCGTCTGGGTCAATCAAATAGTCAGTTCACTAGTGTAGCATGAGAGGCTTCTGGACCAGTGGAACTAAATAGAACACTTTGTAAGAAAGAGTTGAGCGTTCATGTCAACAACAAATTGAAGTTGAGTGAACATTCTAAAAAGGCAGTTAAGAAGGCTAACGGTTGAGTAGGCCTCATTCGGAGGTCCTTCGATTACCTTGATTAACTTTAAATCGTTACTTTGTACAAAATTCTGGTTAGACCACACCTCGAGTATGATAACTGTATTTGGTCGCCAGACAACAAGACTGGTGTCTCCATGGTAGAACATATATAGCGTAGGACAGACCACACCTCTAGTAAGCTTATGGTAACTGTGTTTGGTCGCCAGTCAACAAGACTGGTGCCTCCATGGTAGAACACGTATAGCGTAGGACAGACCACACCTCTAGTAGGGTAACTGCGTTTGGCCGTCAGTCAACAAGACTGGTGCCTCCATGGTAGAACATGTATAGCGTAGGACAGACCGCACCTCTAGTAGGGTAACTGCGTTTGGTCGTCAGTCGTCACTCAACAAGACTGGTGCCTCCATGGTAGAACATGTATGGCGTAGGACCACTAAACAGCCCACACGCATAGCAAACTTCTGTTACAAAGATAGATTGAAAGC
This sequence comes from Elysia marginata, assembly GCA_019649035.1. Lineage (NCBI taxonomy): Eukaryota > Metazoa > Mollusca > Gastropoda > Plakobranchidae > Elysia > Elysia marginata. The sequence continues at coordinate 72,529 of BMAT01011075.1, forward strand.
TCTTGAAATTCCAAGTCTTATCTACAGATGACTTAGAGGTGAACGCATAGGCCTAGAGGCACATAAGCTCACTAACGGACTATATAATGTCAACCGGGAAGGTTTTCTCCCACTTAGTTGTGAAACAAGAACAAGTGGTCACTGTTCCGCGTTCAATGAACAAGCCTGCCGCCTTGATGTTAGAAAGAACATCTTTGGCTTGGAGTCACAAATTCATGGAATAGTTTGCCACAAAGCACGGTAACTGCATCTTGCTTAAGTGCCTTAAAAACAGCATCGATGGTTTTTTCACGGATTACAAATACAGCATCAACTTCCCACTACATCCAGTGCCTCAATCCTCGCAAGGTGGTCGGGATTTAAAACTTCAAGATCATTGACGGGCCTAAGGCCCTCAGCGATGGATATTTTTGTATTCTTGAGGGGTTGAAAATAAAATAGTTCGTATTATTCCTCAAGCAATGAATATTCTTATATTCTGGAAAGCTTTAAAACAAAAATAATTTGTATATTCCTAAAGCGGCCCATACACCATACAACTTGCTTGACACAGATGCTTGATTCAGGCATAGTTGATAAACATTTGATCGTGTATGGGTAAGTTTGAGCGCCAAAATTGCTTGATGTCAAATGGTTGATGGATCTGATATTGGTTGACATTTTTCGTCCAGCAGTCACACTATGTGGATCGTGAGTGTTTTCATCAAGTTTGTTTATCAAACAATTTTTTCACAAGCTCTCAGCGACGAAGCATATGCCATTGTGCTTCAATTTTCAAATATCATTGATTATTTTAGATCACATTTATTTCATACAACATCATGGCGCCACATTATAGGAAAAAGTTATGCTGGAGTTGATTGATGAATACTACAATTTGCCTGTATTGAGGAAAGTCAAAGCAAAAGAATACAGCAGCTAAGATTTAGAAGAAGCTGGATATGACACTACTCTTTCCTTGTTAAAATAGAGGGAGTGGCATAACAATGCCACCAAAGAGCACCCAAAAATCAATTCATTGAGAACATGTTTTTGCAAGGAGTCAAAGAAATTGCACTGCTCTCAAAATTGGAGCAGATGATGTATACGAACCGTTGCCTAAAATTGCAGAATTATTGAAAGTCTGTCTGTGGGAGATATGGCATCAAGCACATTTGTATCTTTTTTTTTGTTAAAAAACGTTTCACAAGCTGCAAAATTTCGTGAAATGAATCTTCGTTCATCCGCAAAAATATTCGAAAACCATTGGGCTTAGTTCATCGCAACTCATATAATAGTTCAGAGTGACCAAACTTTTTGCGATGCAACAACTAATAATTACTTTTGGCCGCCTTTCTTTTTTTTTCTATTTTGTTTTTCTTTGCAAGGCTGAAGCAAGAACGAACACTGTTAGTCTATCCATTTCGAATTCTTGGCACAAACTAATGTTTGACAAATAAGTTTAACCATGTATAGGCATAGGTCATGCTATCAAATACATTTGATCAAGCAGGTGTGTCAAGCAAGTTTGATCGTGTGTGGACCGCTTTAGCTAGGCGAAGTTAAAGAGAAGATAACTAAGATGATGAATTCAAGTCTACTTTCGTTTCCAATTTCCATCACTGAGTGACAGTAAACAATGATAACAATGGAAGCTCTGTTAGGTCCCCAGAGTAAACCAACTGCCTCGGGGAGTGGGAGGTCATTTATCAAGCTTTTCATTATCCATCGTCAGTTTCCCGTGTAAGCTTAAGGCAATGGATGAAAAATCTTTTCACCTGGGTTAGGGCCTGGGACCGGGTTCAGGATAATGGTTCCACTCTATGGCCTATGTAGGCCAGGCTAAATCATGACAAGTGAAGAAAATGTTTAGGCATAGACTCTTAGTTTATGTTTAGTCTGTTCATTGAAACAGTCTTGCAATGTTGCCAATCTCAAAAGCAAGCAGTGCTCCATTTTCACATTGATTATCCTTTCTTGTGTGTATTTTTTGAATTAGAAATAGTGCACTACGGCTGGGTTTGTCCAGATGAATAACTTGAATAGCTGTGTCTGCTCATCTAGATCCAAAACTTTACATACAATGTACATTGCATATCAGCAATTTATATCTAGATCTAGTCAATACTGAATATTGCAAATAGAAAGAGGTTGTTATTAAGTCAATATCAAAGGAGTATTATTTGTACTAATAGGGACAGGATTTATGTAGATCTAGAATTCTAATGCAATTGTAAGTACACAAGTGCGATGCAGTTAATTCTTCAGCAGAGAATGGACAGCAATGTACTGTATATATTATTGTTTCCTAAGCTCAAGGGAGAAGCTGTGACAAGTCTTAACTAATTTCATTCAGTCAAAAGATGTCTGCTGATTGATATGTTTATGAGGCTAAAAATGCTAGGGGGCTTAGAAATTTTGTTTTGCTTGTAAACATCTTATAATATAGTCTGTTTCTTTAAGAACTTTTTGGTCTGAGAATTTCGTTACAATAATTTTAAAACTCAAGCTAGATCTATATATATGTGGCAAAGTTATGAATTTTTTAGAAATTAAAAAAGCAACCTTTTAACACTTTTTGCAGGGAGCCTATAAAATCCCTCTGCAACGTCATACTTGGACCATCGCTGATAAAGCGCCCCGCTGGCGATTTTTTTCGAATGAAGAAAGCGTAAGGCGCAATGTAGCTTGAAGCAAATTTGTTGCAAATTTTGCTGTATTACAGCTGTAATTGATACCTCTTTTTGTTTCTTTATTATTCTGTAGCATCCAGCTTCAGTAACCGCAGGCTTTTGAGAACTTGGATGTGAACAGCATGAGTCAAATTGATTTATCCTGGTACAGTGTATATTTCAAAGAACATTAAAAATTCCTGTATTGCCTGAAACATGATTCACCAAATTTTTCACAAGGCTTTTACTTTGAGAGTAGGAGTGCCCAGAAAACAGATTTTTTCCTACTTTCGTCAACATCATTTCCAACTAAGGCATGGAAAAAAAACGGGCAAAAACTCTCTCATGAAGTCCTTGAATGAAGACCAAGCTACCTCTGTTTGCTATAGGGCAGACTCGGTCCTACCTCAGCAACTTCTGTGCAGGAAATTTAGTTCACAAGCGCCAAGGTTAGACCCAAAACAAGCATCAAGGAGGAAGAGATTAACTCTAGCAACCTACTTCTCGGGAGCTATTGGTGCAGTTCTACTTAGCGCTGTTGGTCTGCGTTATTACAGTAGAATCAAACGGAAGGCTGCTGGAATCGAAGACGTGATGGTGGAAGAGTACAGTTTTGGTCGCAGAGCTTGGCTGCAGAAATACAGAGGGTATACACTTGCCAGCATTTTCCACAGTCAGTGGCGGGATATCCATTCATTTGATGTTAGAGAGGACGACGTGTGGGTGGTTACCTTTCCTAAATCAGGTAAGCATATAAGTGCAAAGTGAATTTTTTCCTTAAGTTAAGCTAAAAGAAAATCAAAGAAGAGATAGATCTATCAGTTGATGTTTGCATAGGTAATCTCATGCCTTGCTGGTCAGGCCCAATTTATGTAACTAAATTCATACCTTATCTTTGCTAACCTCTTCTTCACCTTCCTTCAACCTTTGTTATTGTATTATGTATCAGGAATTTATACATTTTTCATGTTTTTCCTTTCCTTTCTCCAGTTTTTTTATATTATGAACTGTATTTTTGCCACTTTGTTAAAAGAATTTTTCCATTCTTTTAAAAAATCTGTCAACCTATTCGTTTAATGAACCTCTATTTTTTGCTGCGTTTGTTCTTTCTGTATATATGCATTTAGTAATGATCATGAAAGTAAAAGTTAATATCTGTTTCGAAAACGTTTAAAGAAAAGGTTCATTTTGCTATGTACAAGTGCTGACCTGCATGTAGGCCTATTTTCCCTAACTTATTTTTTGCAGCGATCAAAGTCTAATTGTACCAATAATCAATAGTTCTCGAGTTATTTACTTTATGTCCGTATCATACCACAACATCTGTTCAAAAATTTATAATTATATAGTTATTAGTTTTCATAAAAAAATTTAAAGATCTTATTGGCGAGTAGTTTCATTACAATTTTTTTCTAGCTGGAAGAGACAAGTACCGTTTTGCTGTCATTTGAAGTTCTGAGATCATCTCTCTGTTTTAAAAATTTTATGTACTGGTATACTGTGTCACTTGGATATTACCAAGTGTATTCTTATCATTAACCCTCTGTAATAATAGTCCATTTTTGTTTGTTGACATGTTTGTGTGATGTTTTTGCTCATTTCAGGAACAACCTGGGTACAAGAAATCATTTACCTGTTGATGAACGACTTGGACACTGAAAAGGCTTCCAAAACCAACATAGATGACCGATTTCCATACTTTGAATTTCCGTATTTAGGGCTCAAAGCAATAGAAGAAACACCTTCACCTCGCCTCATCAAAAGCCATTTGCCTTTTTCATTGTTGCCGAATCAAATGAAATACAAAAAACCAAAGGTATGGAACATATTTAAAATTTTTCTAAGAAAAGACAAGGAACAAAAGGTAGGTATACTTATTTAGATCTTTGTTCAAAGAAAGGACAAGAAACAAAAGGTAGACTACATATTTGAAACTGTTTAACAAGAAACCAAAGGACTTTAGGTAGGCTATATATTTAAAATTGTTGAAAGAAAAGTTTGTAAAGAGATTAGTACTTACTTACCAACTGCAATGCTTCGGCTGCCTCTCGTATTCTTGTGCATAGAATCCCCCACTGCGATGTTTCTCAAGGTAGATCTATATCTTTAGAGCTTTTTCTTTTGCACTGAGGTCCTTATTTCTTTTCATTGCTAATATGAACACAGAATCCTTTTAGATATTTTCTAAACTCTGCTCTGCTTTGTTTGTAGTTTTATACTTTAAGTAATTGTTTAGTGACAAAAAGCCCAGAACATGACAAAGTTGAAGAAAAACTTCAGGTTTCAGATAGAAAATTTTTTTTGTGTAACAAACTGAAAATGGCAGTTCATCATCAAGTTATAATTTTTTCCCATGTTATTTTAAAATATAAACCATTGATAAGCCCTTTTAGCTTTTTTATGCCTAAAATAAAAAAGAATTAAGGAACTCAAGAAATAAATCTGGTCTACTTAAAATGCCATTTTGATCCCATGTCCTGATGATATAGTTAGATGTGGCCTGGTTTCTTTTAATTTTATTATTGAGCACAGTACAATGATTGTTTCTTTGTTCTTTTCTACAGATTATCTACATTATTAGAAATCCGAAGGATGTCGTAGTTTCCTACTACTTTTTTACATTAAAGTTCTTAAAATTGGTGCCTTTCAATGGCAGCTTTGAGGATTACTGTCGCCTTTTTACAGAGGACAAAGGTTTGACCGAGTTTTTTATTCCAACAAACATAAACTTTTGTAGAAGTTCAAAAACTATTGTTTACCAAGACCAATTGTTATAAAGCCAAAAATTCATACGTACCGTGTTCTATTGTATGTTTTAAGAGCATTTAAAGAAATGTTTTAAATTTTTATTCTTTTATTTTATTTTATACACTATATTAATCCCTTTCATGAGATTTGTCTTCACCACTCAATGTAACTGTGTGGCCACAGAGCAGCGCCACTAGTGCCCCAGCAGACCAGTACATTTGAAGGCCACCTAAACCCATATGCAGGGTGTTGCAGGTGCATATCACAAATTCAAGAATGGCCTGTAGCTAGGTACCCATTTTACAGGTGGGTGGACTGGGGAAAGTTAGGGTAAATTGCTTTCACAAGGCAATTGCATATTGCATGGTCAGGAATCAGACCCGCGACCTCCAGATCTCGAGTCCGACGCGCTTACCACTCTGTCACGCTGCGTCTCAGCATAATGATTGTAAAGGCAAATATTTGTTCTTTTGATTGAGCCGCAGTCTATAGAAGGCTGCATTCATTGGCATGACATTTTTCACAGGATACAAAGTGTTGTTTAACGTTTACGCAGACCTAGCAAACTTTTGAGTTGCCTATTAACTGTTGCATGAGCTTTGTGGCCTAGAATGATTGAACTTCTATATTTAAAATATCATATGATCAACCAGAGTCTAGGCCAGATAACTCAAGCCTGCATAATTCAAATACTGGTAGAAGTCAAACAATATTTATCTTACGTATCTCATTTCCTTTTATAAAATATACTGATAAACCAAAGAATGGATAACTCAATGTTAAATTTTTGTTTCCATGAGATTTGAAATATCCTGGCTGAACTGTATTGCTGGTGTGACTATGTGTTTCTGTTGTTATTTCCCGTGTTTACTAGTATCGTACGGACTGTATAGCTGGTGTGACAATGTGTTTCTGTTGATTTTTCCCTGTGTTTACTAGAATCGTACGGACTGTATAGCTGGTGTGACAATGTGTTTCTGTTGTTATTTCCCTGTGTTTACTAGTGTCGTACGGACTGTATCGCTGGTGTGACTATGTGTTTCTGTTGATTTTTTCCTGTGTTTACTAGTGTCATACGGACCTTGGTGGAAGCACGTCTCTGAGGGGTGGAAGATGAGGAATGAACCGAATGTTTTATTCTTATCATATGAAGACCTTCAAATGGTAAATTCTTTCTATCTCTCCTCTTTATGTTACAGTCTCATTTTAACAGCTAAATATGACAAGTAAAAACATTTTAGATTTAGTCAACAAAATGTAATTTGCATAACAAATTGTTAAATAAAACCATAATAGTCGGTGTTGAAAGAAACAGCAGGTAACATGGTAAGGGATTAAGTTCTTCCTTACTTTGTGTTGTGTTTAGCAGATCAGTACTCTTGTTACTGTTCCATTCCAACACAGCCTTTTGTGTTGTTGAAAAGTCCAGAAACTGGCTTATGATAATATCAATTTAAAATTTGTAATTTTCAAGGGAAGATTTTGTCTAGTTTTGCTGATTCCTTTGTCTATCCCTCCATGAGATACTGTACCATTGAGGACGAGGTTGCTTAAAATAATTAGAAGTCCAACTTTCTTCTTTGTTTGATGTGATTACAAAGTTTGTGGCTCTGTCTTTAGATGACAACCAAATTTTTTTTCACATAAGAAGAAATGATTTATAAATGTTTGCAGATTTTTCACCTCATAAAATAAACAAAATTATAGTTGCTTAAAACTTAATTATAAGACTAAGAGAGCAACTTTTTACATCTGTTCACATTTTTTTTTCAGAATGCTGACAAGGTAATCAAGGAAATAGCAACATTTTTGGGCAAGCCAGTGACTGACGAGCAAGTAGACAGGATAAAAAAACATTGCAGCTTTGAGAGTATGCAACAAAACAAGTCGGTGAACTATGATTGGTTGAAAGATGGTGGGCTAGCCAACAAAGGAGTGCCGTTTATGCGCCGAGGTAAACATGTGTGGGATTCACTGATTGTGCGCAGCTTTCTTGACACGCACCTTCTTATCCTCCAGTTATCTGAAAAGTGTCTAGGGTTGAAGTTGAACGGTTAAACAGTCTCTTACTTTCCTGCCTGAAGAAGATTTTATTTTATACATGGTTCAATAACCTTCCTAAAATTTTGCAGCTCAATCAATTTAAATCTTTCCTTCTAACTCTGGTAAATATGAAAACTGGTTCTTTAAAATGTAATAGAAATAAATCGGACCAAGTTGGTGTGTTTTGATACCTTGTTGTATCATTGAAAGAGTAAAAATAAAGAACTTCTTCAGAATGCAAAATGTAAAAGGAATTTAGTTACAAAGAACAGTTTTTTTCTTCCAAATGTTTTATGTGCCCCTTGCCTTTAGTGCAGTGATGTGCCAGTTGTCTTCCTTTGAACATACAAGCTTTTCACCCAAAGCCAAACCCTTCTTAAATCATTAAAGAATCTTTTGCATGTTGTCAGTTATGAGCCAGAAGTGAGAAATTTTATTTAGGAAAAAAATTATTTGAAAAGATTTGTTCCTATGTTTCTTATTACAAGATGTTAGAAGGCCTTAGTTTTATTGTCAGAGGGTAATGATTGTGTGAAGAAATTCAAGGGGAACATAGTACCCAACATCCTCGTCCCCCTCTCTTCAAGGGGAACACATAATACCCAATCTCCTCTCCCCCCTCTCTCCAACGGGAACATAATGCCCAATCTCCTCTCCCCCCTCTCTCCAACAGGAACATAATACCCAACATCCTCTCCCCCTGTCTTCAACTTTCAAGGGGAGCATGGTACCCAATCTTCTCTCTTGAAAAACTCCTCCTCCTTTCGATAATCCGCATGTCTGCCACTTGTGGACACATTGTCAGTGTTCTTAATTCTTCGCTGAATGCACTGTTTAACTTTGGATCGTGTAACTTAAGTTTTTGTAAAAAAAAGTTTTGCATGTTGCCAGGGTGTAGAAGTAATTAAAACTTTAAGCATCTAAGTTTCAATGTTTTTTTCCAGCATGCTGTTCCATGTGTAAACAAACTGTGCCTTGTGTTGACATTCCAGGGAAAGTTGGTGATTGGAAGAATCACCTGTCTGCTGACATAGTGAAGAAGATGGATGAAATGATTGCCACTAAACTGCCGCCTGATATGATTGAACACATCACAGACACTTTGGCAGAAGATTGAGCGACATATTAACAATTTTAACGTTTTTTGTAGATTTTATAATCATTTTCAATTGGGCATTTAAGTTAAATTTTTAAAGAGAATATTGTTGGCTTTAATTGCCTCTTATTTGACGGGTGATTTACAAGTTTTTTTTTCATTTTGTTTGTTGAGAAATTTATTGAAGATCTGAAATGAACAGTAATTTTGTAAAAAGTTCCAATTTTATTTTCAGTTTCAAATGGAAAATTGAAATGGCAGGATCTATGTGTGTAAGAGCTGCCAGATTTTTTTACTTCCTATTTATGAAAGAAAAGTGACCACCTCATACTTGGAAGCGTTCAAAGCATGGAGTAGGTACGGTTCTTTCAGAAGTTGCAGAGAATTTGACAGTTTATAAACTTTTACAGATTTTATCACATTATTTCTCGTGAGAGGAAAGTAGAGTTGTTTATAAAAATACAACAAAGCATTGTGTTCTTTCCAAACTTGAACGTTGAATTAAATGGTTAAGAAATTGCTTCGTGTACATAAATACCAAGAAATAGGTTAATGGTTTTCCGAATTCTTGCTATAGCAGTCTTGCATCCCCGTTCATTGTCCGCTGAGGCTTTACTAGCCCTCCCAACCCTCGCTGTGAAGTCTTGCCAGGTTTTTCTGTCTTGCCTCAGAGCTGTTTTGTCGTATAGGTTACTGATGCTGATTGAATGGAGTTGTATTAAATGGTCGATCTCTGTTTGGCACATCTAGGAATCTTTTTTCTTGTCCCCACCCTAATTTTTTCTTCTTTGAGTGATTTTGGCTTGTTTTGCTTTACAGAATCTATGTCCTGGCAAGATTCGAAATAGTGGAGGCTTTTCATGTTTTTGTCGAGGCAGCTTCTTGTATTGCTATGAAATCTTTTCTATCTCAGTCATATTTGTGAAGAAAACTGTTAAGTTTTTTATTCAATGTGGAGTGAAGAGGCCCTTCTTTTGGCAGGATCTTATTTGGCTTCCTGGCTTCTTCTCTTGATGTCTGTTTTTCATGATTACAGAGCTGTCGTCCAGTACTGATTTCAACATTTTAGTACCAGAGTGACTACCGAAATAATGGAGTACTGATGCCACACCCAAAATACTGAAAGTACCCTTGACTTTGGAAAACATGTGCGATTGGTAAAAATGTAGAGAAATCAGAAAGTCTAGACATATAAGATGAGAAATTTATCAGATTATTTAAACAAAATCCAACAAGTCTAGGAGTCTTTTTCAGTAAACTCACAATTTTCTTATCAAGTAATCAATGGAAAGTAGAGACAGTTCAACTTTATATATCAAGGACTTATTTCCGCAAGTGACCTCCTCATAAAGTCATATACGGGTACGTCTTATCTTTATTAGACCTTGTCTCATAGTGAGTACTGAAACGCTATGGAAAATACTGAAATGGAGATCTTAAAGTTCTGGAGCCAGGTGGTTCAGGGTTGGCAGCTCTGCGATTATAATCTTAAATAGAGCTTTTAAATTATAGCCGCAAATATTTGATACAGAATTACGAAGTGATGTGCCATATTTCAGAAGTTGTGCAAATATTTTGATCGATTTAATCGACTGAAGCTTAAACCATCAACTTATTTGGGTGTTTGGGATTTCTGTCAAATGCGGTTAGTAGACACCTGTGCCTTTTAACAAGTTCCTAAATGACGCAAAACTGTCTCAAGTAATAGTATGTCCTTTAGATTTGCTACCAGTTTTCTTTCTTGTCTCGTCTCTCTAAACGTCTTGGTGTAGTTTGATGTAGAAAAAAGTGTGGATTGTTTCTTTTGATTACGCTGGACAATCATGTTATATTTCATGTTTCTACAATTTTTATAATGTCTTCACTGCCAGCTTTTTGTGCTTCAGATCACACAATATTTTGTCGATAATTTGAGATAGTTTTGTACATTCAGCTCAACCTAAGCTACGGGCTAATGCCTTCATCCTAGACGTGATGCATGTTTGCTGTTTAGACAGGAATGTGGAAATGACCCTTAACTTTTGTTGAACAGTACAAGTATATATAACAAGGTGAGCTATTACTTCCTCATGTGTATTTATAAAGATACTGAATTTTGTACTGCAGGGCAGCTACAGTGAACCTTGGATCCAACAACCTTAGACTCCACAAACCTATGAACTCAACAAACTTTTCTTTAAACTTTTGTTGAACAAATTTCACCTCTCTGAAACTATTGAAAGGTAGAAAATATCAAATTTCTGAATTTTAGTGTCAATATAAGGATCAGCAAAACTGGACCCATGCGTAAGCTCGAAAGTTAAATTGAGGGAAATTTGATACTTTTTCCTTGCACCTCCCCCCCTCCTGTTTGTGTACTCTCTTATTTATAAATAAAGTTCTTTTCAAACCTCAGCTACACGTTTTTTTTTCATCATAATATTGTTTTACATGTACTAGTGTTGTCTGTATGAACACCCTAAGCGTTCTCCTCGGCTTTCTAGGACTTGAGATGCTCATGTAGATGTATTCAATGTACATTTAGAAGAATCTGAGACGATCTTTAGGTGTAGAATTCACTCACCACCTCGCCCTTCTTCACACTCGTCCTACCAGTGATTCGATTTGGTGTGGCGACACGTTCAACTTTCAAGCGTTCAAATTGCCATAAAATATCAACATTTTGTGGAAAGATACAAAAATTCATTTTCTCCGATTTGCTGATTTCAATGTGTTTACGTCTGATATATATTCTCTTCTCATTGTCACACACAAAATATGCTTGGGTTGAATTTGAAACCAGCGAGATTTTGTGGCATGCCACATTAAAACCAGGCGTTGATACTTTGAGTAAAACAACTAATTTTTCTTAGTATACAAAATTTGTGGAAAGATACAGAAATTAATCTGATTTAAATTCATGAGAAAAAGACGGGAAAAATCTATTTTTAAAATTCTTTTTCGAATAAATATTTCCGACGTCACACACTTTGTTACTGGCTGGGAAACATAAAAGGACAAGACATTAGGCTTACTCTCTCTCTCTCTCTCTCTATCTCTCTCTCTCTCTCTCTTTCTCTCGCCTCACGCTAAAGGACAAGACATTAGGCTAACTCTCTTTCTCTCGCCTCACGCTAATATTTGTTACAGTGAAACAGATGAAGTGCCTAGGCCCTGCCAAGAGGCAGAACAATATCTTAAGGTTTAAAAAAAAAAGAAGAGATCAAACCCAAAGAGAGGTCCATTTTCAACATACTTTAATTATTTGGCTAATTCACACACAGGGAGCCCTCGACACACACAAATCGAAACTTTATGCCATACCATGATGTTTAGTGGTGCTGCTGACAAATCGACCAAAATCGTCGAGAGTTGTGTCTCAAACATTGTAGTATACAAGTACCTGCAGTTTCAAAGCATACACTTCAATGTGATCTATGCATACAGCGGGAATATTTAGCTGAAACCTAGGCGGTGGTAGATGACGGGAAATGATGGTAGATGGACTGGCACCAAGAGGAACAGAGACAGTGACATTAAAAAGGTGTGAAAGGATATACATCGCAAAGATTCATTGCACTAAAACGAAAGCTTGTCTACGTAGTTAATGACTTGAGTTTCCTGTGACAAATGTATCAGGTTGGATGAAGGAATTTTGTCATGTATCTCCTGCCAAATTTATAAATTTCCGTGACAATCCGAGAGAGAAAGCCTCAACGCACTCCGTCGGTATATCGATGATCCGAACTTTGTCTTCGTTGGTGAATTCCATCTACTAGTCTTGGGTGTCAATGTTAAGGTAACGTAGAGCTCGTTTTTTTGTGTTAAACTTTTAGTTTTGTCGTAGTTGTACCGCAGATGTACAGCAGGCAAGGTTAGAACATCCTCCATCGTTTTATGCTATCCTTACTGATTCGAGATATTAATCTAGTTCATCAAGGCTACGCTGGCCAGATGTTTCCCATAGATTGTGAGCCAAGAAGAAGAGTTTACTCTATTTGTTTAGGTTGCTGTCATCAGCATGTTTTCTCGCCCCTGTCTACATTGGGGTTCAGTTTGTTCAGTTTGCAATTCCGAACGGTTGTCTCTCGATTCCATGTTTTTTTTCCTATGAAAACCAAGTCACCGATGGGATTCGTGTCTCCGGGTGAAGGCTTGTAGAGCAGGATGTTATACTTGTCTGGTGAGTTTTTTCAAATGCTTCTCAAGTAGGTTAGAAATAGGAAAAAAACGGGATGAAAATTTGATATCATCGAAGGAACAAAAAAGACACAGTACCACGATATGAAATGTATTTATAAACATTGTCTTCTCGAAGTTAACAGATCGAGTCTCAAATTGCGCCCCCGAAATGGTCCCAGTAAAACTCAATCACAATGACAGCGAAAAATACCCCAGATAAATAGAGTAAAGACATCTGTCTATACTGAAGTTGATTTCTTTACTCTACCAAACTTCATGAACACCAACAGCACAGAAGGAAATAAGATTACAAAGAAGCATACAGACACACACACACGTTTGACTAAAGTTAAAGTATTTGTATTTGTGTGTCACCTGGTTAAACAAGGAACATGCATGTGAGTTCTCGTGTCCTAGGAGCATTTGCAGACATTATTTTCATACAATCAAGAATACACTTGAAGACTCAACTTTACTGAGCACCTGCGGGCTATCGCGCCCTCTGTCTCTGCCTGGTGGCACGCGTTTCCTTCGCTGGCTGGACATCTCTAACGACCTTGACACGATGCTTTTTACTTTGGTGGGCAGGTTTCCTCTCAGCCGTCTTGTAGACATCGTTGTTATTGTTGGCAGTCTGGTCGAGCCTGTCAAGCTCCCCCCCGCGCAGCTGCTGTCGACTGTCCTTGGCCAAGAGACCGCGGCGGAACATCTCCCAGCACAACTGGAACGCCCGCTGCTCCTCAGCGTACACGTCGTCTGCCTTGCGGACGTTCATCCGCTGCCCGCGCAACCGGAACCCGCGTAGGAGCAGTTGGCTGGAATCACTTCCGGGGGACAATGTAAACACCCACATGCATTTGAATCGAAGCCCTGGTGTAGATAAACATTTCCAAAGTTCACTGACATTGAACCGAAGCCTTGGTTTAGATAAACATTTCCAAAGTTCTTTTACATTGACATTTAGATAAAACATTCTATGTCTGCAAAAGATACTAGCACACATCGGTGTAAGCTCAGTTTAATTAAAAATATATATAAGAGCTATGAGAAGACATTCCCACAGGCTGGCGGTCACTGATGGCAGTTATACAGTCAGTCATGTAAAGTCAAAGTTAAACACACTGACTGTAAGCAACATACACAGTATGAGAGATAATTAATTTATCAACTACCACCCCACACACACCCACAAAAAGAAGAAAACACAAGTGATCTAATGGATACGGCTGGAAATAAAGAAGTCCCGTACATAATGTATTAAAATTATTTGGGTTGGAATTATTTTGACTTGATTGTGTATTGTACGAGAAGCTGCCGACATCAGCATGATATTCCCTGACCGCCAGACATTATCTCGTCTACAACAGAACGTGTGACTGCGATTCTCACCAGCAAGGAGCGGGTCTCTGTAGTCGTGTAGGTGTATCGGGTCGTACTGTAGACTGGCGACCTTCAGGTCTGGCAGCGCTCCCTCCAGACTCCTCACCACTTCCGCATGAGTGCACCCTGGGATAGTCGTCTGCAGAGAATCGCCGACCAGTGTATGTGCCCCACGGGGGTGGGGGGGGGAGGGTCAGTAAGTTTGGGTGAGTGTTTATCTTGTTGCAACTTGAACTGAAGCACAAGGTTAATGAAAACTCCACAGCAAGAGAGAAGATAATCACTTTTTTCCCAGACATTTTTACATTTGGATGAGCACGGAAAGCTTTTGTATTTTCCAGTTTTTACATGCTTAAATTTGTCTAGATTCCTAAAGATCACCCGTTGCGGCAGTTTCTTTAGAACAAAACTTTTGGTATGAGTAAACTGTAGAGACGATAAACTTCATTTATCTGGTGTGGCCTTCAACCCTTCCTGCCATAGAGATCTCAAATGTTGTAATAAAAGGATGAAATAGATTGGCATGGTTATTGACCAGAACATAATGTTTCATTGAAAAAAGATAAAGGCAAAGATAAATATGCATACTCGTAAATAATATTCTGTCTGTCGGTTTTTATGCCTCATTTGAAAACTGAAATCTCAAGATGCAACGCTACGGATAATTTCAAAGGCTTTAAATTATTCCAAATAATTATATTATCATTGGAGGTAAGAAAGTTTTAAAATGTAACTTTATTAGATATAAAGAAATGCACAGAGAAATCACATTATTCTCTTTCAATGAAGAAGATAATCGATTTGACTTACAGGTTTATCTTTTGCTATCGGTTCCGACACGTGAGTTGATAATCAGTCGCTAAAACTTAGACTTTAAAGCCTTTATAAAAATGTGGTAGGGGTTAGACTATAGGGCTATTGCATGAAGAAAATCTTTAGTGTATAATACTTTCAAAAGATATACCCCTCAGCGAGCTCTTCTGTGGGGTGGGTAGTTCAGCAGAAAAACTCAAGCACTGAATCTAAGCTGAAAGACTACCCAGTGGCTAAGGGCTTGTTTCCATAAAAACAGAAACGACCCGATCCAAACCGACCCAAACCGATTTTAGTCTGGCCGTTTCCGTTGTGTGTTTCCATCTACGAAACTCCAAACCAGAAACG
>BMAT01011081.1:6389-25532 GCA_019649035.1 Elysia marginata
TCCTATGGGCACGATATATGTCTTTGTGGACTGTTAGACCAGTTTTCTGCCACTGCCTCTCGGATCTCCTGCGCTCTGCCTTCGCTTCTGTCACTTCAGGTGTGATCCATGGGGCAGGGGGGCGAGGCGGAATGGTGTGCTCACACAGAGGGGCATGTTGATCTAGGGTAGCTATAATATTAGAATTTAAAGTGTCGATATCACTAGTTGATTTCAATTGTTGGAGAGCTAGTGATGACAAAAGGTCATTTTTGAAGGTCTTGATATCAAACTTTTTCAATTTCCTTGTTTTAACGGTGTATGGAGTTTCCTTTGGTTTTTCGACGTTGAGCTGGAATGTGATGATGCTGTGGTCCGACAACACATGTGGGTCGGAGATGTCCAGCTTAGGGATAGGAAGGAAATTACTCCTCATCAAGATCAAGTCCAACCTGTGTTTGTTTTTATGTGTTGGTTTATCAACGAGCTGTAAGATGTTATGCTCGTAAAGAAGAGCTTTCAGTTTCTTCACATGTGGTTTTGAAAGTCTCAACATGAAAGTTGAAATCCCTTCACCTACAAAGTGTCAGTCGTCCTATTAATTCGGCCTTTAGATGGGCATATCACTCTTCGAGCTAAAGCTAATGGAAATTATAATGCAAAAATTCTTATATATGCGACACTTCTAGGGTTAGCAAACTATTAGCCCTAACAGGGAAAATTTTTAAGAATAAAAATATTGCTTGCATTTATAACCTTTTAGCGAAAATGTCTCCCTGCGCAAAAGTTGTCCTGGTATGGATCTCTTCTCATGTAGGAATATCAGGAAATGAGAAAGTGGATGAACTTTAAATTTGTGCTCAATCAGGAAACGCATGGTGATAAACAAGTAATCTGATCCAACCTAAAACCTAAAGTAAATACACATCTTGAACAACTGAGGCAGACGGACTGGGATACTGAAGTCAACAAGAAGCTTCATGAAATTAGACCAAATCTTAAAGTAAAACTAATTTCTGTCAATAGACTGAACAGAAAACAAGAGAATGTTGTGAGTAGACTCCGAATCGGCCATTCATGGACCACTCAAGAATACCTTTTAAATGAGAAAAAACAACCTTTTTGTATAGCTTGTGAAATTCCTTTCACTATAAAACACATTTTAGTAGAATGCGCAGATTTTTTGCTAAGCAGACAAAAATATTTTAAGACAACTGATTTGCACACGTTATTTCAAGAGGTGAAAGTCTCTCAGATTTCGGATTATCTGAAGGAGATTGGATTACATGTATATATATATATAGCAAAATCTGAAGCAAATGTATCCAAAACTTGTAAATAATGTGTAAGATTTTTAAAACTTGATTATAATATTTGAGATAGTTTGGTAAGTGTAAACTAAATTTTAAGAGATCGTAAGCCCGGAGACCATTGCTAATGATGGACTGGGCTTGGAAAAAAATTCAATCAATCGCTCTGTGTTGCATCTGCTTTGTTTCTAAATTTTAAATTAAACTCAAGTATTACAATTAATCTATCATCAGTTCAAAGGCACCTAAATTTTGAGTATTGAAACTTTATATTGATTTATTTTTTTTAATTAAGTCTTCAAAAACCCAAAAACCAAATTTAGAGTGATTGAAGTAGGTTTTGAATATTGTAGTTTTATAATGACAAATGTGACCTACGAAGCACAAGCCCCAATTTCTTTCCTGAGAGTCATGACCTTACTTACATATGTACATGGCTTATGCGCTTTTTTTATTTTTTTATATTTTATTTAGTATTGAACTTCATTTCATCTGTGTTTTCCACATACAACAACATAGTTCCTTTATATAAAATTCTTGTTTTATTGATTAACAGGTTCCATCCTTATATTTTATCATTCTAGGACTGATAAACTCTGTTGTCTGTCATTTTACCTTCTTTGTTTTTCATTAATCTTTAATGTTTTCCTAAGGTATTTTATCATAGTTCTATGATTTTTATGCAGATGTTTTTTTTTAAATGATTTATTCCTCAACCATTGAAATTTCTGTACTCTATTTAATATGTCTTGTTATCTAAATCAATATCTTGGAAGTCTATCAAATCAAAAAATGCCATTAACCCTTCAGCCAAATATATTGGTTGTGTAAACTAGAAGTTAATTTTTTATATATATATATACATCAAGGTAAAATTATGATGGAAAAAAATGACAAGTGATATTGATGGTTAGGTTACAAAAGTGTAAACATTTAGAGAAAAAAAAAAGAGAGTCCACAAAAATTCAAAAGCAATTTTTACTTTCAAAAGTGTTGATAAAATAAAGAATAAAATTTGCTTTCAATTTTAAGGACTGCGAAAAATGCATTTAGCTTTTTAAACTTACAGATAAGATATTCTCTTTCAGATTTTGAGAAACAAGAAAAAAATTAAGAGCAACAACGCTCAATACCCGCTCACTAAGCCAAGGTGCAAAGTAAATGTAGAGCTGTCTTTTTTGTTGTTGTTGCGTCCTTATACTCTTCGTTTTCTTTTTCATTATTTGCAGACATGTTTGTTTAAAATTTTTGTAAGCCATTTAGATACTTATATTAGTTATTGATGTGAACTAAATTTAAATTATGCTTTGGCACTTATTTCCAGTTTGCTTTGAAAGTGGTCCGCCAAACCCGTCCAAGGGAAGATGATCTGAAAGAAGCTAAGATTTTAACGGAATGTGATCATCCTCATCTCGTGAAATGCTTCCAATTTTTCAAAAAGGGCTCAGCCCTATATCTGATCACCGAGTATTGCACACAGGGGACATTGAATGACTACATACTCCAACAGAAACATTACCTACAGGAGAAAACAGTTCTGAGGATGCTTTGTCAACTTTCAGATGTGCTTAGGGTAAGGGGCCTGTAATGCAAAATGATTATAAGCTTAGACACCGGTATGTCTTGAAGGCTTTGTAAAATAACACATTCTCTTTTTCCTACATAGATTAAAAATATAGTAATTCATCATTAAACCCTTTGTTGATACAGCTTTATTAGTCGTATTTAAGGTGTTGAGCTTAGTGCAAAGATGAGATACTGTGGCAGATTTCTTCTCTGACCCCTCTAGCTCTAAAAAGTAGAAATAAAAGCACTGGAAATTGAAACTAGCATTATAAAATAGTCTTGTGTGACCAGTGTGCTGTGGAGATTCCCATAATAATTTTCTAGGCGGCCAAGCTTAACAGTTTGCTCTTCAGATCCAACGGTCACCACTTACAACAGATCAAATAAAAAGGACTGCCACACATGGTAATAGACAATTGGTTATTGCATTAAAAGAAAACAAATTATCTGGAAGAAAAGGCAAAAAAGGTCGAAATAAAGTTAATAGCTTGTTACAATTAGTAACTCTGTTTATATATGCTGTCCTCCATAGGCAAAGCGACATATCTCGACAAATTGAGTGTAGGAGTTTTTCAGTTCTTTGAGCTTATTTAGCATAAATTTTTTGTGCCATGTGTCAAGCAAAGGTCGACATATCTCTATTAGAAATAGCATTTTGTATATCTAAAAAACGACATAAGCAACATGACCATATAGGTTGCCCAATGGCAAACCTGCAGAAATCCACCTCATACATTGTTTTTCCTTTTGACAAGAGAAATTAGAGTTTTGTTGTTGTTTTTTATCAGAGTTCAAATTGTAAACATCTGTAGATCTGTTAACTTTTTATATTCAATAATCATTCTGCAAGTTTGCTTGAAACAAAAAATATGAAAAACTATTGTAGGAAAAAAAAAGAATATTTATTTGAAAACTGTAAAGGTGATTTTATTCTATCCAAATACTTTTCAACTTTATAATTAAATGCAAAAGAATTTTTTTAAAAATTCATTATGGGTGAAGAGAATTATATCTATTAAATTGATGTGACATTCTTTGCCTAAAACCTACAGAAAGTCCATAGCGCAGACTCCAAAAGTAACCTTCACTTGCAGTTATTTTGAACCAGTAAACTTTTCGTAGCTTTTTTGCCAATCTAGAAAGCACAACTGCTGCTGCAATAATGTGAAACTGAACAGGAGTCGCAGTAGAGCTGTGTGGCCAAGCAAGTCAAATCTTTCAAGTAAAGTATATATTTTATCGCTAAAAATAGTGATGAAACAAGTGCACTGTCGGCTTTCTGCCTTCGTCAGACAAAAAAAAAATAAAAACGTCTAAGACACTTACATAAATACGCACAGGACTAACAATAAAAGAAAAGCAACAATATTGTTATAAACAAAATAAAATAATAATGATGAGATTAAAAAAGAAATAAAATGTACCTAGAAATGTAGATATAAAACTATCTGCCAGAAAAAAGTGGAAGAGGGCGGAGGGTACTAGGGGGAAGCGGTGAGAGGATCCACGAAATTATGCAATAATGTTAGCTTGACATCAGGCCACAGCCAGTAATATCTGGTGTTTTTGCTCCTAATTGCTAAATTGAAATATAGCTTAGGCAAAGGCGTTCAGACTTTGGATCGCAATTGTTGTTTTTTCACATGGGGCAGCATTGCTGTGGCTATGGCAATGGTTTGCGCATCAGACTTATGACGCCGGGGGTTGCAGGTTGGTTTCCTAATCACGACTCATGCTGTAACAGCCTTAGGAAAGCAGTACATCCTCACTTTTCTCAGTCTAACGACTCGTAAAATGGGTGCTGGCCAAATGCATAGTTTGAAATTTGTGGACTATTAAGTATTTTAGAGCCTAAAAGGCAGCGGTTCTGTTATGCTCTGAAAATGATGATTGAATTTGGTTTTTTATATATTGGCCTGCTAGTTGAAATATGTAAAGTCTCATGGGTGCCTTCGACGACGGAATACTATAAGCATATTTTTTTTTGTTTGGAGCTGTCAGTTTCGTCTTCAAAGTTTTTTAAAAACTACTCCATAAGATAGACAAGTAAAGGGTTATCTTGCTGTTTATTTCTTTTCTGAGTTTATCTGCTTTTAATCAACAGTATCTGCATGCCAAAAATATCATTCATCGAGATCTAAAACCTGCAAACATTTTCTTAGACCTGCACAAAGATGTCAAGGTAGGGGACGTTGGTGTGGCAAGGTAAGTTTTTGTAAACTTTAAATTTCTTCAAGTTATTAGGCCTACTAATTTTGTCTCCTTGAAGTTTGAAAATTATTTGTATGTGATAGCAGTCTTAAAAAATATTAGAATCTTGTTTTATATATATATATATGCTTTTCTGATCGTTCGTCTGAATTTTTAATATTTTACATTAACTATGCCCTTATTCTTTTTCTTCAGCCGCTGTTATGATTTCTATTAGCTTTTCTATTCTGTCATTTAACAGATGCATACCAAATGTCTTCCAAGAAGGGCCATTAATAACTCAAGCTTTCTATTTCCACAGACAGCTTGACTATACATCAGAGGAAGCCAGCTCTATAACTGGAGCTTTGCCATACATGAGTCCAGAGATCCATGGACAAAAGAAATATACGTCCAAGGTAGTGAAATCAATAACATGATAAATGAAAAATAAATGACTTTTATATAGCGCTTTACCACTGCCTATGGCGATGCTCAGAGCATACTTCTAAAAATTAGAAGTAGCAATTTGACATTTGAAGATATATGGTGGCTCTATGTAATAACCACCTAACTCCATTCAGAACAAATTGTGAGTTATACTTTTAGGAAATCATACCTGATCAGCTTCAATCGCTGCGGTTTCTAACAATCTAACTTCATATGGTCTAACTCCATTTGAGCCAAAATTTGAGTGAGGCAGTTCGAAACATGAACTTTTATTGCTGTTGGTTTTTGTACAACTAACTCAGTGTTCTATCAACACAGAGTTAGCTGTTTAGCAATCCAGAGCAATAAAATGTAGACCGTCTATCGCTTTAATTTTCTAAACGGCTCACTCAGTGCTTTGGCCATTTGGAGCTGCAAACACTGTCCTACAGCTGCCTGGGGGCCAGCAAGACAAAGTGGTTAGCATGTTGGATTCGTGATCTGGAGGTCGCATGTTTGATTCCTGACCATGCCATGTTGGGATTGCCTTGGGAAAGCAATTATCCTACTTTCCCCAGTCGACCCACCTGTAAAATGGGTACCCAGCTACAGGCAATTCTTGAATTTGTGACGTATACCTGCAACACCCTGCATATGGGCAAAAAACGGCTTTCAAATATACTGGTTTGCTGGGGCATTAGTGGCACTGCTCTGTGGCAACACAGTTACACAGAATAGCGAAACCAAATTTCTCTAAAGGGGTTAATATAGTGTACAAAATAAAGAAATGAATAAACAAAATGTTAAGAAAACTTGTGCTTAGCATTTAATTCCAAAATTACCCATTGTTCAGCGTACAGAGGGTGAAGAATGTGCTGCCGCAAGAGGATGAAGAATGTGCTGCTGCTTAGATGGTTCAGTTTGTGACGGGCAGGGTATTTTGCCAACAAAGTCAGCACACAGGCGGCATCTGTGAAAAGTCATCTTTTAGTAGCAAAACATTTTTTAAGATCAAAAGTTGAAATACAACTGGTACAGTGGATCTTCGGATCCAACGAACTTTGCAGGAAAAAATAAAGAGTTCGTCGAAGCCAAGGTCCATTATAAGCAAGGTCTCTTAAAAATAACCCAAAAGAACCAAAGAGGAAAGTTCTATACTGTCTATCAACCTTGAAACATTATTGAAGACTACGAAGAATACAATGCTTACAGTGCTGCTAGTTTTTTTATTTTTAAAACTATATTGTAATGTATGAGATAGGTCGGCAAGATTAAAGTATCGAAATAAACTACAGCTGAAGAGATCGTAAGCCCTGAGATCATCGTTAATGATGGACTGGGCTTGTAAAAATTTCAATCAATCAAATCAAGCTGCTAGTTTTTGCAGCCTTTTTTATCTCTAATATATTCTAATCACTCACTCTGTCTTTGATACTATGAAAGCCATATTGCTGATAAAGTGAAGAACACCAGAAAAAAGGCTAAAAAAGACCAACCATTAGTTTCAGTTTCACTTCTAGTTTGTTGAAAGCAAGGTTAGTCTGAAATAGGTTTGTTCTATAAAACTGGTTGAAGGATTTTTTTAAAGATATGAAATTAACAGTGGAGAGAATTAGGCTTTAAGTGGAAATGCCCAAAATATCTGCCTTTAGTATGGTTCGAACCTTCGATTTATAGTAGCTTCGGCACCCATTGCCTTGCCATTAAGAGAAATATAGCTTATACCATGTTGCCACTACGCTCCTTATTCGTTGTATACAAGGAAATTTGTAAAAGTTACAGAAGAGAAAAAATCAGGATTTTATTTCAGTGTGTTGATAGGGTTCGTTGAGTCCAAGGTTGTTGGCACTGTAACAACTGCCTGGTCCATACTCTTTTCTGATTGGACAGGCACTGACATTTTAAAAAAATTGTCCATGGTTTAGCCTAGCCCTGGCGCCTGTAAGCCTGAAGCCTGTGGCTGTATGCTTTAACATTTGACTGTAGGTGCTTCCAATTTACTTTTCCTCATACTGAATGACTAGAATTTTCTTTCTTTTTTTTTTTTTTTTGTTTTCTTTATGCCCAGGTTGATGTCTGGAGTTTAGGATGCTGTGTGCATGAAATGATGACATTAAAGCGAACTTTCAACACAGTTTACGAAGTGATTCAGCTGAAAGTGAGTGAATTTGTATGTTAGTTTTAGCTTTCCTATCGAAACAATTTTGTTATCTTATCTTCTATACAATTACTCTGCTACCATATAAGGTTAGAGAGTTTATCATGAAATCTTTATGTGTCAGACTCAATGATATCAAACCCCATGGGAACAAAATTATGTTATTAAAGCGGAAGGAAATTGGTCATCTGATGATAGCTTGAATTAAATAAATTTTCAAATTATTAAACTTTGAGTAATTTGGACTCGACTGGTTAAAGAAAAATGTGTTAATGAAATTGAGTTTTTATTTTACCTAATGGCAAAATCTATTTCTAAGAAAACCTTGCCATACATGAAGCCATGTATTTTCTTTTTTTTTTTTTTCAATTAAAAAAAACAAAGTTAAAAAATTGTTGATATTTTTACTTCTGGGCAATAATTGTGTTGTACACTTATGTTTAATGAGCATGTCATTATTAATTTTTGTGACATGTTGCATTTTTTTTTCTTAGATCCCCGTTATGCCTCGAGACATTTATAGTCAAAGTCTGGAAACTTTAGTTCTGGATATGCTTTCAGAGGACCCTGCTAAGAGGCCTGATGCACATTCCCTTCTTTTTAAAGCTAGTGTGAGTTCAGAGTAGTTGCAATTTTTTAAAATAATAATAATTATGGCCTAAAATCCACAGAAAAGTGTTCAATGGCGCTTTTACATATAATTATAGACATAAAAATATGTGTACATGGTGTAGTATTATATAAACATTTGTAAGTACATACTAGCTAAAAAGGTCTAAGGAGAAATAGTCCTTAATTATTGCTGATCTGAAAAATAAAGGCAACAAAATCTAGTGATAAGCTTTTCTGTACGTTTCTGTTTTAAGGTGGGATTTAAATGACATATAAGTAAGACACTTCTTTGTTTCAGTAAACAAGCTGTTCCAAAGCTTAGGGGCATAGAAAAAGAAAGAACGCTCTAGGTATATGTGCAATAGTATGATTGATCAACTCTTGACCTTGCAAGAAACAGACTTTTATTTGTTGGGGAAAGAAAGTTTACCTGACCCTCAGATTTCTGGTAATAGCACTAGAGAGAGCAGTGACGCCAGATGCTGTCCCAAAAAAGGGAGTGGGGGTGCAACACCTTTAAGGTAGAACAATACTGATGTCGGGACCGATGGTCAGACTGTTAAATCCACTTATAATCTGACCATCTGTCTCAACACCGGTGTTGTTCTAATTTTATGTTAACACAGCACATTAAGCAATGGCATATATTTTTTGTTTCGTTTTCTATGTGATCACATATCTCACATAGCTCTCCTTGCCTCCCCTTTTGTCCACCCTCCAATCCAATTACACCAATGGCTCCTGAGTCGATAGGAAAGGTAGAGAGGAGGTCATTTCACTTTAGGCTTTAGTGCTATCAGGGGCAGCGTAGCAGGTTGGTTAGCGCATCGGACGTGAGATCTGGAGGTCAAGGGTTTGATTCCCAACCATGTCATGTTCCAATTACCATGGGAAAGCAATTTACCCTAACTTTCCCCAGTCCACCCAACTGTTAAATGGGTACTTGGCTAAAGGCAGTTCTTGAAATTTGTGGAATGTGTTGTATTTGAGCGCCGTAATGTAATGCTCTGAAACATGAGTTAAATTTGCTCTGGCGTGTATAGGCCTGCTGGGGTAAATATGTAAAGCCATGAGACTGCCTTCAGTGGTGGAGGACTTTATAAACATATATATTTATTTACTTATTATTAATAGAACTCTTTTGTCCTGACCTAACTAAACATTCTAAAAATAGTACTTCAGTACATCTTGCATTAGCCTGATAGCACAGCAAGGTTATGTTGGAATGGCCTTGGGAAAACAATTTACCCTAACTTTAAGCACTGCCTTTAGCCAGGTACCCATTTTACAGGTGGGTGGACTGGGGAAAGTTAGGGTAAATTGCTTTCCCAAGACCATTGCAACATGACATGGTCGAGAATCAAACCCGCGACCTCCAGAACTCTCCCAGAAATCACTTTAGAATTGGCTTGCAACCAGTCCTATTGAGTGAGAAGATGAGAATGTTATATTGAAAACAAACTAATGAAGTCTTAATGTAATTAATGATATGAGACTTTGAAAAAACATGTTTATAGTCTTCCACCACCGACAGCAGTCTCATGACTTTACATATTGGTCCCAGCAGGCCAAGATATTCCAAAGCAAATTCAACTTATTTTGGAGAGTTTTACAATGTAGTACAGCAGGTGGGTAGACTGAGAATAGTGTGGATAAATTGCTTTTGTAAGACTATTAGAACATGAGTCGTGGTTGGGAATTGAAGCTGCAATCACAAGTCCTATGTGTAAACAACTGAGCCAAGTTGCCCCTCAGCTAGTCGGAAGCTCATAAAAATGGAACATTTAAGACAGAATAGCAAAAAAAATTGTGACACTTAATTTCAACTCATTCCAGGATCTCTTTACTGACCTTGTGACTGAGGGATTTGAAACCTGATGTTGCAACTGATGAATTTGTTAAGATATCTTTAATATTTTCTAAATTTGATTACATAGTTTAACTAGATAAAGCTCACCAGCCATTTGTGTCAATATTGATACCATATGACATATTTTTCTCTTTGACTTTTATAGTTTTAAAGAGTATTTAATATATAAGCCTAAATCATTCTTAAATATATTTTACTCTTAAATTGATATACAATTAAACAATATAATCACAACTCCATTTCGCAGGCAATCCGAGGCAAGCACTATAAGTCAGGGGATTTAGTAACCAGTGTTGAGTTAGCCGTGCAACCGAGGGAGATTTGCGAGATAGTAACTCGCTATGAGGCAGCCCATGATCATTCGAGCTCTAGTGAGGAATTGGAGACAGAACAAGCAAGTTTTGACAGTTACAAAGACGATTCAGAAGATGAGGCAACTGTCAGAAATGACCCACCAACAGTTATAGACATGCAAAGAAAAAGTTCTGATAAAGTTTCTAAGGGACCATTTCCAAATTTAAAGAAAGACACATTAGGTACAATACCAACAAAGAGTAACAGACACAGGAAAGGATCTCGTTCTTTGTCAACGGAGTCATCAGGGTCTGATTTGACAGAGCAGAACGATTTTACAGACAATTCATTGTCTTCTTATCGACTGGAAAGCGCAAGCTCAATGGAAGGTGAGAGTCCAGTGTGCCTATTAAATGGTCTTAAATAGAAATGAAATGAGACTTTATTTGGTTTTTAAAGGCCAGCGGCCCATGAAGCAATAACATGGACACATAAGTATGTCATGGTGTTCCTTGAAGTTTTTTTACAAATTGACTTAACAGTAAAATGCTCACAACAAAAACAAAAACAATGATAATAATACTAGTAATAATAACATACAATTAAAAAGACCTCGAGAGGTATCAAAGTATTAACTATATGATGATAATTATAATTATAATCAGACAGTCGCAACAGTAACAATTACATCATTAAAAATATTTATACTGATTGTACTAATGATAATAATAATGTTGACAACAAAAGTATTTTGTAAAGGATGGTGATTATGATGATAATGATCATGACGATCATGTTCAGCATAATTAAGGAGGGGGTGTTTTGTTGAGCAGGATGGATGAAGAGGAGTAAATGTATTTGTTTTTTGTTTGGTCGGAAGAGAGAAAATGATAGACAGTTAGAGAAAGAGAGAGGAGTGCATATATGGGTGTCTACATGAGTGATAACTTTTCTTTTCTTTAAAATTGATATAACTTGTGTACTTCACTTTAATATTCATAATGTTGGAACCTATCACCCTAAGTTAACATTGTTTATATTCAATACATGTACTTATGTAATTGTGCATCGACTGAATAAACTTGAATTGAACAAAACAAAAAGCAAAACAACAAAATAACTATGTTTCTTGTACTTTTTTTGGATTTTGTTTTCAAATGAAGAATAGCTTGAGAGCTCAAGTGTTTTCTTGCACACACAAGAAAAATGATTTCTACCCAGGGTTTGTAAAGTTGTAAAGATGTCTTTGCCATTTGTGCAATTTATTCCTACTTTATGACAAATGATTTTATGGTATTTACTGTAGAACGGCAAAATTTATCATCAAATTAAATTTTGTTTCTCAGATGCTGAAACTAGCTCTTGGCAATCGACTCAAACATCCTTAGGAAGAAATTACGCACACCATGAATATGCACTGGTGAGCCCTTAAGTTTTTCTGTAAATAGGAGATTTACTGCCTGCTTTATGTTCAACTTGAAGCTTATTACAGAGGCCGGGTAAGCAAGGTTAAATATTAATAACCTATGATGCAACTTGTTTCCTTTGTCATTTGAGAAAGACAATTTGTGCCATAGTTTTTTTTTGTTTTTTTGTGTCAAAAAAGTCTTAAAGAGAAAGTCATAGTGTGCATGAATAACTTGTCAATTAAATCCAAAGCCTTTATTTAGTCTTAAATCAAAGTAAATAAATTGTCTATAGGAGGTTTTCCTTCTGTTGCCTAGCAATTTTATCTTTCTCAAGACTTATGATTAATATTCACCGGTCAAAGTGGCCACCAGATAACCTGTACAGACTATGTCTTTGATTCATCATAGAACGCGTGTGTTCCAGGATATGTGCAAGGGCTGAGTGAGAAGTGGAGATCCTAATACTAGTTATGCAGCAGAGAATGTCTCAGTACAATAAGTCAAAGTTGTCATGTGCAATTTGAATCCTTCTTTAGTTTGAATTTTTTTGTCCATTTCCAAGAGGTTCCTCCTACTAAGTGGTTCCTGCTGTATTTGGGGAAAAGATAGATTGATAATTTTTTTGTACATTACTAACCCCTTCAATCGCTATGACGTGGCAGTTTTGGTTGGAGAAGGGAGTATTTGCATATTTTTAACATTGCTTAACTCCAATTATATTGTCGGATTTCAAATAACTCTGTGTTAAATATTTCTCTTACGCAGTGCAAAACACAAAGTACATATTACGACTAAGCGCCATAGGGACCGACAAAATGGGCTGATTTAATGCATCTTGGGTTGAAAAATAGGACATACAAGGTTTTTTTTACAACATACGTTTTATGTCACGAAGGGTTAAAGAATAGGATTGAAAATGATTCTTCCAGTGTTTTTTTTTTAAATAAAACTACCGTGTACCAGTATTTATTTACAAGAGCAATACATGTTTTATTAGCGTGCCATTGTGCGCTGCAACATCTGGATCCAAATACCATAACTGTATATTTAAAATGAGCACAGTCCCATTGTTTCATAAGCAAAGATTCTCACACACAACTCAACAAGTCCAACATTTAAGGTGTTACAGATGTCCATGTTGAGATACCTGAAGCAGGCGTCTTCTCAAAGTCTTTATCAGCCTAACCAATTGTGTCTGACTCCTGAATAAACTTTCATATGTTTGAGGTTTGTTAGAGTATTTTAAAGTTTGTCCTACAAAAATAAACCACTTTTTTTTTCAAGGCTGTCTCAGAATTTAACTGTATCAATCCCACAAATGATTGAAAGATTTTAAAGGTATAAAATTAGTAGTGGAGAGAAGTAGGCTTTTAAGTGTAAATGCCCGAAATGTCTTCCTTTAGTATGATTCAAACCTTCGACTTAGAGATGCTTCGGCACTCACTGCCTTGCCACTTAGAGAAACAGCTTATACCATGTCGCCACTACGCTCCTTAAAAAAGGAGTTTCATGGCGCAGGTCCTTGCTTAGCCTATATAAGTGACTCGCTTACTTAAACGGAAAGATCCAAATCGCACCACAGGCAACCATTTAAATCCGGAAGCACACCAACACTCAGCCATAAACAACAAACACAGAGAACAAAAGTTAACATTTAAGGTATGCCTCATATGAATTACAGATCTAGAGATCCCGCAAAGTCAGTTGATTTCAGGAGTTTTGTGAGAGATTGCTACTATGTTGAAATGCTTTTTAAAACCCTTGAATGTGGTTAAGTTTATGTGGATATTACCTTGATTATGTCTTAAGTTATTGCATGTGACCAATTAGAGATATTAAGGAAAAATGTAGTAAACTCTTTTTTATCCCAACGGGCACACAAGCTAGTTGCCCTGTTTAATTTCTTATCGCCAGCCATTATTTCATCAATTTAGTTATTGTATAACAAAATATATAATAAAATATCAATTTATATGTCTGTTTAAGTTCATGTAAAATGTTAGTGGAATCGCAAATGGCGCCTGTTCTTCTTGATTTGATCAGCTATACAATTAGTCTACTAAAGTACTTTTTGTTATTTTTCAACCAAGTGATATCTACATGTAGAAAGCTTAGGTTGTAAGCAAAGTTAGGCTTATTTTCTAAACAAAAACCCTCTGGCTTTTTTATTTATCTTCAGACATCAGATTCTGACAGTTCTGTGACTCTCTACACCAGGGCCCAGCATGCAAGATACAAGAACAGGTTGAAACAAGATACGCAAGAGACGTGAGTAAACTCTTTTACTATATATTATTGAAAAAAAACTCCATCATAGACCTGGATAGAACCTGTGATAAGTTGATGTGTTTGCCTTTCTAAGGTTTTTGTCTTGGGCCCTAGGTAGGCACTATCAAGGCAAGGGAGAAAAAAATAACAAAATCCTTTTTCTTCAATTTTCTCAAAGGAAGTTAGACCATGTCGCAACCTTAGTTGCATCTTGTTTTGTCTCCACTTTTCTAAATTTGCATTCAAGCCATTTAGATTTTAGTGTAGGTATTGGAACTCATTTATTTAAAATGGGCTTATAGGGTTACGGCAAGGGCTTCAGGGTTTTTACTGTTTAAAATACCTTATCCAAGTTAAGATTTTTTATTCCTCGTTCAGATGATATGACTGGTTTAAAATGTAGTTAGAGCAAGGTAGTACTGAGGTCGTAAAATGGTTGACAAGCTTAGTGTCTTGCCTGGGGCATCTCTGATAAAGGCTGGAACTAATTTTTCTTAAAACAGTCTGCCATTATAATCTACAGTGAATGTTAGTGCATTTTCAGCTTTATTTTGTTTTTGACCGTATGGATGCACAATAACCAAATTGTTTTGAGATGGCTTTAGTTTTAAAAATTGATATAGATTCTGCACATTTGATTTGATAAGGAAGGCAGTTCCAAGTGCCTGATGCTTTATGAATTAAAACATATTTTTAATGTTACTATAATGTATTGTCAGAAAGTTACAAGCCAATCTTTTAACGAAAAAAAATATCTTTAATATACATATGATCAAATTTGTTTTTTCTCATTCAAGGTCAGCATCAGACTTGGCTCGGTGTACAGAAGATGTCTTTGCTGAACAAAGTGATAGTTTAAAAGAGGTATGAATTTAGAGAAAATGTGGACGAGTGAAAAGGGTACCCAGATGGCTAATTTTTTAAAATTTTGCATTTGTTTATAAACTGATTATTCGGTCAAATACCTCAGGGTAACAAATTAAGGTTTAAATAGAATAAAGTGAGACAGTCAAAGCACTCGGTCACCCCAAGGGCTGTTGTCATTAGGTCTAGGATAAGGATCTTCCCCCCTCACCTTATGGTGCATAATAGTGGAAATTATCATAGAACAAACAGACTCACAAGTTAGAAGTCGAAAAGCATAGGGACAATTGCAATCTTTGCTTAATTCGTATAATTATCAAATTGCTAATTGTACTCTTCTTTAGTAGAGTAAGGGCCCATAGTGAATATTTAATTTTGCTAGACTCAAATGTCTAAGATTGAGTTAATGTGGCTGATATCAATTACAGCCATAATGCGACTAGACAGGTTAGCTATTTCTTTTAGGTTTTTTGTTTGTTATTGTTATTACAATCATCAGACAAAGGTATCAGAAAAGTTTTCTAGATGTCTCAGTTAAGACTTCATTTTTTAAAAATTATTCCCCAGTTGATGCTGAAGCGTGTGGCAGGGATTCAAACTTACAAAGTAGATGGAAAACCCATGCTCAGACACCAGCCTTTTTGATATCAAACTCTCGGAAAATTCATGCACCTCTTTAACAGCACAGATCTGATTGAAATTCCACACTTTTGTGCCAAGAAATTTTTTTTTTTGAAGTTTGTCATGGGGTCAAAGCACCTCTCTTTGATTTTAATTGTTTCCTTTTTTTTTTATTCTCTCTTCTCATTTTTACTTAAAAATTACATATGAACCACATATGTGTATGAATGTGAACGCATACAAATTTTTGTATGTTACATCTCCATCTATTTAGCTAAGGGTTTTGAAATTTTTGCATCCTTTACTCTTGAGCATTTTTTTTTTAGTTGAACTCTTTATATAAATCAGATCAAATTATTACATATGTTTTTAAAATCAATAATAGGTTAATTTGCGTGGAAAAGTTTTCACATTGAATGACTGTATTGCGAAAACAAAATCTGTTTCTTGTCAGGGGGAGGAGGGGTGTTCCCATACAGCAAGAGGCAAGCATATGAAGAGCTGTAAATGAATTATTTTTGTAAAATGGTGTTGGGTTTTTTCTTTTCCCAAACATAAAATATTGAATTATACAGTTTGCGCAAGTGAAATTTTTCTAAAGGTGAGCAATTTTATGAGGCTTTATAAAAATTTTCATTTGAGGTTACTAGAAATGGTGACATTTTTTTCATATTATTTTTTTAGTTTTCATTTTCGCAAGACACGGTTATTTCTTAGTCTTTTCATGTGAACTTACATAAATTTGATATGGTGCTTTTCTATTCCACCAATGCACATTCATCTTGTTTAATGATAGACCTAGGTTTTCATTAAGAGCTGGGCTGCATTGCACCGATAATCCATAGTTTTGCTCTTTTCTAGAATGTTTTGTCTCTCCTGAAAACAAAATGACAATAGGGAATGAGATTTCAACAAGAGTAGCGGAACTTTCCTGGTGTCTCTCCACTATCTTATGAATACAAATATTACTGTCTTTTAAAATTTATGCGAAGATTTATTTTGAAGATAAACTTTTTATTTAGCTCTATAGTTCTAAGTTCTAGATTTCAAATCGTTTATAAAAGTAAGAAACTTGCCCTACAATCTAGGTCTAGATTACAATAACCACTATAGTATTTTGGAGTGTTGTCTTCTGGAAAAGGGACGTTACTCTTGTTTTACCTCTAATCTCATTCTCTATAATTATGCTGGTTTTTTGGGGTTTTTTTTAACCACTTTTTTCTGTCTTCAGAATTTTATTTTAGTTTTGTAATCAATACTTAAGATTAATTTCTTCATGTTTAAGAGTCCTCCAACGCGGAAGGCAGTCTCATGACTTTACATATAAACCCCAGCAGGCCTATACACACCAGAGCAAATTCAACCCATATTTCAGAGCATTACAGTATGGTGGCCTATTAGGCGCTCAAATACTAACATTCCACAAATTTTAAGGACTGCTTTTAGCCAGGTACCCATTTTACAGGTGGGTGGACTTGGGGAAGTTAGGTTGAATTGCTTTCCCAAGGCAATTGCTACATGACATGGTCGGGAATCAAACTCGCAATCTATAGATCTCAAGCCGATTGCGCTAATACACTGCCACGCTGCGCCTGTTTACCATATTTTATGTTTTACTTATCAAAGTGGCTTGGCATGAAATATACAGATTGTTCACACCAACTTCAAAAATGTATTATAAGTTAAGAAATGTAATCAAATTATCTTTTCAGCTATACTAAAGCCTAATATAAGATTTTTGTGAATTTGCGTCATTACAAAAAGGCCACAAAACATTCTACTGCAGGGAAAACTTAGCCAGCCAGCGTGCTTAGCGCCCACAGGGAATGATCGTAGAAACCAAACGCCTGCAATGTGAAAAGGTGAAAAAAAACTCATCAGTGTAACACTTGTAAAGCTTCAGATTTAAGCAATGCCTGTTACGTTATCCATGTTAGAGCCATTAGGCTTTGTTATAGAAATTTTTTGCGGCATTAAATGGGTGTTTGATTCAATCAAATTTATGATACTGTTTATAATAATGCTTCCTTTTTATAACAGAATGATTTTTATTTTTCCAATAGTGAAAGGCTTTATCTGTGATAAATGGATTTAACTTTAGCATGTCCATGACTTTCTTTTCAGACACCAAATATACTTAATTCTTTAACTTTATTTGTTATGACTTTGCTATGGTGTTATTTATAGTAAACCTTAAATTCAACAAACTAGCTTGGCCCAAAAAAATGTTAAAGTTTTGAAAAGACAATTCAGAGTAAGTTCAAACTTTGATCATCCAAGGGGAGTAATCTAATGATGCCAAAAATATTCACGATGCTTTCCCTTGTTTAACCCTTGGAACCCAAACCCAACAGGAAAATCTGAAGTATTTTCCTGTTACCCGTACTTATAATTGTTGATAGGCACATATTTGGAACGTTTTTTTTAAATAATCTAATACATTTTTATAATTCTAATTCTACACAAGTATGTAGCTGACAGCATTAATATTGCTCATTTTGAGACTGATCTATTCTTGCCTTGATGTTTTCAAGCAATATCTTTTCTCCACTTTGAGTTTACACAACTATATATGTGCCTCTATGACTGTCTTCTTTTTTTAAGAAAGCGAGTTGTATAAATATAATTAACTTCAGTTCATTACATATCAAGTAAGTGTATCAAGGTGCTTTTGTGTAATTAATAATTTTGTGTAAGAAAGTTAAACGCATGCGTCATTTACATTAGGAATGTTCATCTATTTATTCTTGGCACTGTTTCCTCTTGTGCCTGGCCCAACTTTCCTAGAAAGTCAACCTTAATAGTGATCTAAAAATTTGCTTCTTGTCAAGAGGAGAAGAAAAGTAAAACAGAGGGAAAAAAAAATATAAGAAAAGTCAGAGGGAGAAAGCTCAAAGACAGATCTATACAGGGAAAAGATAAGCCTGCAGAAAGAAAGAAGACAAATACAATGTATGGGACAAAAAATAAGGAAAGGGAACTTTTTAAGTGTTGGTGAGATTATTATTGCATTCTTTACCTGTATGATTTTATTTATTTTTATTTTTAATTTTATACACTTCATTAATCCCCTTTGGGAAATTTGGCTTCTGTGTCGCCACAAGAGCAGTGCCACTAATACCCCTGCAGATCAGAACATTTGAAGGCCACTTTTAACCCATATGCAGGGTGCTGTAGGCGTATATCACAAATTCAAGAAATTCCTGTAGCTGGGTACCCATTTTACAGGTGGGTGGGAAAGTTAGGATAAATTGCTTTCTCAAGGCAATTGCAACATGACATGGTCCGGAATCAAACCCGCGACCTCCAGATCTCGAGTCTGACGCGCTAACCATTCTGCCGCGCTATATGAAAAGTTTTAGATAGTAACTGTCTAAATCAATAAACTTCTCCAACTTATTTCACCTGAATAGTTTACCATCACTATTTCCTGTCACTGTGATATATTTTTTTTTATTATTGTTCTCCTAGCAAGGCCAAGAAAAGTAGCTTGTTATTTCTGTATGGTTATAAGATCAGTCTTGACTTGTTATTTCTGTATGGTTGTGAGATAAGTCTTGGCTTGTTATTTCT
>BMAT01011081.1:44697-66043 GCA_019649035.1 Elysia marginata
ACTTTTTATGTTTTTTGTCCATAAATTTTAAAGCAATAATTATTTAGCCTGAACAGCTGTTTTTACTATGTTTTACTTATGCCCCTTTCAAATGAGCTTGAAACTTTCAAACCTTGTACAAAAAGGTATCATGTAAAGCAGTATTTAAATAAATGAACGCAATCGTAGAAAGATATTTTTGTCGAGCTGTAAAACATTAGCCTATAGATCTAAGACAAAAATTATGAGACAAAGCAAGCAAAATTTATAGTTCACCAACGCAAGCCTTCACGCTTTAGTGAGCATGGCTTGCACCATGACCATGGACCGTCTCAAAGGCTCATGATTTTAATCTATTCTGCTCTAAATAAGTTGAGGGGGGGAACCAAGATTGCAAGAATCAAAAGCATTGACAGCTATTGTTCAAACGAAAGAGCACTTTCTAGGACAAAGGTTAACTTCAAAAAGGTTTACTGCATAGTCTCAAAGCCCTTGTTTCTGTCGCAGGTGAGCTGAATAACTATTACTCGACATCATGATTTCACTTAGTGACTGTAACTACATTACCCTGGCCTGATTACGTTGAATTGATTTATGATTTAATCATTTATTGCCTCCCTGATTGGGTGATATTTTCCACACAAACAATCATGACTTTCCTTATATACGACACTCACCAAGTAAAGCATAGGTGGGCATAGGCTTACACTTATCATTGTTCTTTTTCTACTTGAAATAGATAAGAGAAGTGTAAATTGAAAAGAAAAATATATAGATGGTAAGTTACGTTAAGTTTAAATGAAAATCCCTTGCACAGAACAAAAATTCATAAACAAATTTAAAAAAGACTTGTAAAACCTTAGTAGTTGTGACACAGCATATAAAAATTATCACAATAATCAAAATTTTTACTTTTTTGTAATTCAGACCTTCTAAATAGGGAAATCTGAAGTGAAAATACTGATGGGAGACAAGATGAAAAATAAGCATGTTACGACAATAAGATTTAACAACCTTTGACAAATATGGAAAACTTGCAGAAACTCTAAAGAAAGTCATTAAAAAAAACATTTAGATCTAGGCCTACTAGTAAACAAAACATAAGGCTACATTTTTATTTTTTGAACCGCACAAACATAAATAATTGAGATCTAGATCTAGATCTAGAAAGTAGAACACCGTCCTAGTGGTTTTACAGAATCATTGAAACCTAACTATATCTAATTTCTCTGTGCTAGAGTAGTTACCTTCAATGCGTATCTTTGTTGTGTTGTTCTTTCAAAACATTCATGTACTTTCCCGTTGATGCCTAGGCCAAGAACAGATCCTGTAAGTCTGTAATCATCTGAAATGGCATTTTTCTTCGGTTGTACAGGTCTGGTATAGCCTTGTCCCATCATTGTCTCGGTTTTTACAGATGGATAGGTTTTAATCTGAATAAATTCTGTTATAGATCTATATTCTGATAGTATTACTTCTAGATTTAGTTTCAGCAAATAAAAATAGCAGTAAGTTGTCAAGTCCTTATGACATACAACTTACGGAAGGGACGGGTTGCACTACTCGAACCGGATATAAACACAAGCCGGAAATTACTAAACTATTTATTTTTAGAAACTGCTTTGCTAAAATTGCATTCGGAAATTTTTATGAGTTCAAATAATATAATACTTAAAAATTATCATTTTGGTTTCTTCTATCCAGCCTTTTTTTCTAGATCTAGAATAAGTTGATACAACAAAACTGCAGTTATTTCTAAAAATTGATTTCAATAAAAATACATTTACTTCTACTGTTTCGTACAAAAGGTGATTTTGTCTTGTAAAAAAAGGTATGTTATGGTTTTTAAAAAACTCTCATTGATTATTTTCGTCACAGACCAAGCGAAGCCAAGGGTCTGATGTGCTGCTGTAATGGACGATAAGTCTTGCTAATTATTTAACTTTTTCGTCGCAATTTGCCAGTTTTTAATTTTGTTCTAATGCCATCCACCATGAGGCGAAGTATGGATCGAGATGGGTCCCCTCTTAGTAAGAGATCTAGGTCTGCATATGCACCTGACATGGACATGATAAGAGATAGAATGAGTCCACCTGATTTCGATAGACGAAGCAGTCACCATAGCCATAGGGGTTATGAACCAAGAGATGCGCCTTCAGGTCCCCCCTACCGCTCAGAATTCATAGTTCATGATGGACCCCCACCTCCTCGACAGTATGAGAGTCGTGGAGATCCACCATCTAGTGCACCATACCAACCACCTCCCCGCTGGCCTCCTGAGAACAATGACTATCGATCCCTTTACATCAGCGGCATTCCAAGCAAAGTTACAGACCAGGTGCTGCGTGACTGTCTTATTGACAATTATAAAAGGTTTGGAGAGATGAATGTTAAGGTAACAATGTCAGGGGATCAGCGTGTAGCTTACTTGAATTATCGTTATCCTGAAGATGCAAAAGAAGCCTTAATGAAAGGTATTAAATTTTTGTTTGATCGAGAACTCAAAATAAACCCTGTCTTTAACAAAAGGCGAAGTCCAAATCGTTCTGCTCCACCAAGTAGTAGCAGTAGACCACCAGCAGAACCATTTTATCCCCCAAGGCATTCACCACCCCCATATGAAAGGCGTCCTATGCCACCTGATGGTCCCATGTATAGTAGGGATACCTATAGACCAGGCCCCCCTCTTAGCAGTGGTAGTGGTCCTCATGACAGTGATAGAAAAAATGAAAAGTTTCCTTACCATTTAGATCATGTTGATCCAGAGTATGATGACAAAGCAACAAGGACACTGTTTGTTGGCAATCTTGATGTAAACATAACTGATTTTGACTTACGCCAAATTTTTGGAGAATTTGGCTTGGTAGAGGATGTAGATATTAAAAGGCCTGTGCGCAACACTGGAAATGCATACGCATTTATCAAGTACATTAATCTCGACTGTGCACATAGAGCAAAGGTAAAAATGTCTGGGAAGTATATTGGTAGATTTCAATGCAAAATAGGTTATGGAAAAGTCACTCCAACAACTGTCGTCTGGGTCGGTGGTCTTGGACCTTGGGTTTCAGTAGAGACACTGGAGCGTGAGTTTGACAGATTTGGTGCTATCCAGCATATCGAGTGGCCTCGCAATAAAAATTTTGCTTATGTTGTGTATGACAGTATTGATGCAGCAACAGCTGCAACACAAGCAATGCGTGGCTATCCCTTGGGTGGACCTGACAAGCGGCTGCGTTTAGACTTCGGAGAAAATGAACATATTAAGCGTAGTCACAGTTTGCCAGATCATCACTATCCCCCACCTCGAGATCAGCGTTTTGTCCCTCCCCCTGAACGACCACCAGGCCCATGGAGAGAGAGTGCACCTCGTGGCCCCCCAGATGGTCCTCCACCACCTGATAGGCAACGGTATGATGATTGGTCAAGGGAGAGAGACTACAGAGGCCCTCCACCTGATGGATACCGTGATGATTCTCGGCGCCCAGATTATCATCATGAAAGGGGCCGCAGCCCTGAGCGAAGGAGAACACGCACACCTGAGTACATCAAACCATACCATGTGAGCAGTCACCGATCCCCTGAACGTAGTAGCCGTGACTACCGTGATGATAGAGGAATGGCTAGAGATGACGAAAGGCGAATGCAAGAAAGGCGGGATTATAGAGGTGGGAGTCCCAATGGAGACTACATCGAAAACACATGTCGCACTCTCTCTGACCTAGCCAAGATGCTTCCTGTCGCCTGGAATGGTGCACTCATTTTAAAAAGTTCGGCTTTCGCTACCCGTATGCATGTGGTGAGCGGAGACGTCACTCTGGTTGATACTTTGATGAGAGATCCAACGTCTACGGAGTCTCCAGTCCTCAAAATCACCCAGCGCTTGCGCCTTGATCAACCTAAATTAGATGATGTAGGTCGACGTATTCAGGCTGCGGGACCACATGGCCACTGTATTTTGTTGGCCATGCCGAGCTCCCTCCCCAACTACGAAGATAGTGCTGCTCCTGTGCAGCAGCGGCCTCTGAAGAATCTGGTCACCTACCTCAAGCAGAAGGAAGCTGCTGGGGTGATTTCCCTTCCCCCGATACCTATCGCTGGCAAGAAAGATGTTGGTGTGCTTCATGCCTTCCCACCCTGCGACTTTGGCTTCACATTTCTCCAGCGCTGCGCCCCTAAGCTCTCTCCAGAAACCACGAAGGAGGATTATCTGGTGGTGGTTGTGGTCAATGGGGCTGCTTAGATTAATATAAGATGCTGTAGGGAAACCAGGGGTGGAGGGTAATGATCATTCTTTGTTGTTTTATAATTTTAAACATTAATGTAATTAACATAGGAATCTATAACTAAAGATTCAAAATGTAGGCCTATGCCTAGAGTTAACTTGAGTTTTTAGAAGTTGGAAGGCGGCAGTTAGGTAATGGAAATGTATAATCATAAATATCTAAGCCCTACTTTTAAATTTTGCAGTACAGTAGAATCTGTACTATGATGTCATTTTTCTGTTACACTTTCAGTACATTTTTTAAATCCATATTGCTTCCTAACAGATTTTCATCGGCCACTTATTTTGTTAACAATATATCTCTGTCAGCACCCAACTATCTTTTATTTTTAACTGATTGAGTCCTATGTGCCGCTCCCAGTGAAGCCCCAAGAGCTGTTGGCTCGGTCTATATTAAGATCTAAGGGCTAGGCATAAATACGAAACCATCATAATCTTCTTTAAATCACAAACATTTTGATATATAACATGATGGCCTTTGAACAATTTTTAGCTGCATAGAACTCTTAAAAACAAAATTAGCATATATATTGCATATTATTAAACTTTGGGTTCAAATCTCAGGAGTAGCAGAAGTCGTTTGGCACTTTGGGACTCAATTAGTTTTAAGGTTCACCCTCTATGTTGTAATATTATGTTAGTGTAAATTCTTATTTTGAAGGGAAAAAATTCACACATTATTAAGAAAAGAAACTAAATCTTGTTAAATTTGCCATGCCTTTGTAAACTTTAGCTGCATTTTTTCTTCTCATGCCAACTTGACCTTTTTATAAATTGTAAATGGAACTGGAATGCCAAATACCTCTATAGGATGAGTAATACTAGAGTTTAGATCTTCTAATGAAAGTTTGTCGTTGTCTATAAATTTGCTGTTAAATCACAGCGCAGTGCATATTGTAGTGGTAATTGTGTCCTATCCTTGAAAAAATCATCTGTTTAGACTCTGACTGAGTCTTTAGATCCTTTTTTTTTTTGCATAGATGAACTTGAAGTAATGGTTTTACTTTTAACTACTAAGTTGATGCATCAGAACTTTAAAAGAAGTTTTGTACTTTTCTCTGGACTATTGTCATCGGAATTTTTATTGGTTACTTCTTACTATAACTTTCAATTCTAATTCCGAAATTTAATGTACAAAGAAAACATTACAAGTGTTATTTGAAGTATACATGCATGTAAATTCTTTAAAGTTTTTGAAGAATTCAAGTATATATATAATCTTTATTTTGTACCGATTTTTTTTCAATGAAGTATAATAATGAGTATTTTTTAAGGCCTCTGGCATTGAGTCACCAGATCCCAAGAGCTGACTTGATGTCCCCTTTTTTTTAAATCGCCACTGTTGTGCAGAGACTGCTGGGTCTGTAGAAACAGGTGAGTAACAATAAAAGCAATACATGTATGATGTACAGTGGAATCCTGATAAAGTCAACACCTCTGGAACGAAAAAAAATGTGTCAACTTAAAACAAGAGTTGGCTTCAACCATTACAAAAATATACAAAATGGGGCTGTTGATTATTAGCAAGAATTTCCCTTAAAGGTGTTGACTTCAAGTGGATTCCACTGTACTTCTGCACTATTAACTAAAAATCTATCTACATGTAATTGTTATAATATTAATTTACATTACACTGCCAATGACTTTTATCCAAAATATGCATTTTATTTTTTTTTCATACGCTGTTTATCTTTTGCTCTAAATATCCCCTTGTACCCAATAAGAGACATATATATTTCTTTGAAAGTTTAAAAACTTTGGACCGAGATGTATTGAGGCGGTGGATATTGCGTTTGTCTATCAAAATGGCGGACACTCCCTGAACTAAGAGTAAAACTCTTTTTTTGCAATGAGTCAATATGACCCTTCTTCACAAAGAGTACGATTGATTTGTTGCACAAGAGTTCTATTCTAATTTCCTGGTGATTCCGCCATTTTGATAGGAACTATTCCACTTCTAGGAACAAAATACCTTTATTTTGATTTATGTTCGTTCTCTGATTGCAATGAACTATTTGGTTAACAACTCACTTTATGTTTTAATTAATAATCTAATAATTTTCCATCTACTCTCCCTTTTTTGTGTAGTCTTGGCAAACTGACCATAACCCTTGTTGTGCATGTCCTTTTTTTTTAATCCTTTAGGTGCTGCTTTATGAGTTGTTATCAAGACAGTCTGTTCATAGCTGACAAAGTGCTTCCTCTCTGTAAGTTTTGTTTCCTTCATAATTGTCTGTAAAATTTAAATCTTCAGGTCAAATTAAGTTCACGCAATTTTTTATTCAATTGTAAACTAATTTTTACTGTGTAGTCCATTTAATTTGACGTCCGCCTTGATTTGGTATACTTTTAGTTTCTAAAAATTCCTTATATAAAATGTTACATTTCTGTTTAGATACACATGCAGTCCGGATTATTTCTTTCAGTTTGATTTACTTTTTCTAGTATGACATTGAACTGTGTCATAATTATTCTGTCATCT
Organism: Elysia marginata; assembly: GCA_019649035.1. Lineage (NCBI taxonomy): Eukaryota > Metazoa > Mollusca > Gastropoda > Plakobranchidae > Elysia > Elysia marginata. Next base: position 51,441 of record BMAT01011081.1, read on the forward strand.
GCTGTGTTTTCACAGTTCCCATTTTCTCCAACTCATAATAAACTTTGTCATCTCCTTAACCACCAAGTGTTTTTTAACTTATATATCTTGCATATTCCTTTTCGGGAAGGAAAGTTTGTTGATTTTTTTCCAAAGAATCAAACAAAAATTACAGTGCTGTCAGTTTAGGGGCAAGTGTGGCACCCCTCTGAATAGGGTTTATTTGGGTCCCATGGTCGATTTTCAGATTTGTTGAAATTATGAAAAATTTATCCTTTTCTCAACACTGGCACTGGATTTTTCATTCTCAGGCACCTATATGAGTATTTTTTTTCATAATTTTGAAAAAAAAGATTTTCACCAAAACGCTATATTAGAATGTTATTACAATAGGAAAAACTAAACCCTTTAGCGCATAGCATAAGTTATCACCCATATATTATAAACCCTAGTCTGCAATGTACTTTGGAAACATTCCGCTTTCGAAGTGTCAAGACACCGTTCTCGATTTTGTCAGAAGCTTTTTTTTTTAATATTTTTGTTTGTTTTTGTTTAACAAATCATTTTCTTGAATAAAAGTACTTTTTGGCATTTTTATCTTTTAATTATGCAAACTCAAAACTTTATTGAAAAAAATCTAAAATAGCAGGTAAAAATGCTTCTGACAAAATTTTTTAATTGACTGTTGTAAGCGATAGCGTTTTCTTTTACAGAATGCAAATCCATTGTTTACTATTTTTATCCAATAATACGGCTACAACAATCGGTGACCATGGTAACCAAACATTGGAAATGATAAAATGAACGTTCTTCTGTGATTTTTGTCCCCCTGACATTATTTTGAAACACAAAAATTAGATCTTATCACAAAAAAGAAAGAATTGCGTCTCTAGAGCTGCCGCACTGGCCCTTAAGTCAAAGTTCTTGGGAACAGCCAATTAAGTTCAAAATATCAAAACTTTGAGTTCAGGCTAGTTTACAAAGAAATTAAAATACTTCAATTAGAAAAAAAAAGACTCAAGTTATCCATTTATAAATATGAGATGTATGAGTTGGGAGTAAACTTAAGTAGACTCCACTGTGGCTTAAGTGTCAAAAGACTTATTGAGTTTGTATAATATGAGGTGTCAATGGATTTTTAACGATGGCAATTTCTTTCCCTCTCCAATTGTGAAAAAGTTTAGCAAAATTTTGATCAGTGGCCCTTACTAAGTCTAGAATTTGCTCTAGTCTTGCTTATAATTTGTTTTAGATAAATTATGTCTAGTTAATCAGTGTTTACTAGTACTGTACTAGATTCCTTAATAAAAGCGGGTCAGTTTTCAACTCTAGTCAACTGATGAATTAAGTGAAACATTTTTTTTCTTTTCTTAGATGAGATTCACTTTTTTAAGACTGATCCTCAGCAGTTAATCTCAAGTGGACTCCACTAAGCACCATGGTTGATGTGTTTTTATTTACTTTAAATCAGATGAAAGGGAAGCATTTAAACAAAACAAAGTTTCACTGTGATGTAATTTTTTTTCCCTCTTTCCCTCTTGCAGTTTCTTGGGAACTGGAAAGCTGATCTATAGCCCCAGCAGTTTTACAGAGAATTCAGTCAAGCGCCTGAATTGGATTTCAAGCATCAGTGGCTCTTGTTTTTGTTTTTTTTACATTTCTTGAACAAGACAAGGACGTGTGTTGAAAATGAAAGTGTAGACAACAGTGCAACTATTGAAAGTGTTAGATCTGATGTGGGTAGTTTTCTCTGTGTTCAAAAAGGTGTGTGTTACAAGTGCTCTAGTTTTGGTGATTTAATGGAATGGTTTTAGGGAAGATTTTCATGCATTTTTTAATACATTTTTCTGTGAGCCCTGTGGACCAAATTTCTCACCCGTCAAACTGATTCTGCCCACTGGATTTGATATTCATTTTCTGATGTTTGCAATTAATTAATTGTACTTTGACCTAATAATGATTTCAGTGCATGAGCTTTCTCTTTATTTTACTATAATAAAAAAGATTCATTAAAGAAGTGAAAGGGAGACGGTTCTACTCGAAAGAAAAAAAGAAGATAAAACAAAATTTGTCTTTATCAAAGCTTTCCGCTATGGTGTAGGTAATTTCTCTTTTACCAGAGGGTCGTCAGCTGAACTCTTTCAGGAGAAGTCTGTGTCGAGTGGAATTAACTAGCACCTTATTCATTTTGATCAAAGACTTCTTAACACTTTAACTTCTAAGTGAAAATGAAGTGTATCCTAACCTGTCTCGGTATACAGTGGAAACCTCTAAAACTGGAGTCTTATAATCCAAATTTCTTAATTTTCAAAGTTTTTTAGATGTGAGTGTTTTTTTATCTTTTTGACTTTGTTAGATTTGAACTCGTAGTTATAAAATTTCATTCTCTTGGTTCAAACTTTATATTGAAGTTGTTCTTGTAATCCCTAGCAGTTTTACTTCTTTAACTCTATAGCAATGGCTGGACGCTGCCGGCGTCCGGTGTGTAGTCATAACTAAGATGGGGAGAAAGACAATGTACAAATAAAACTATGAAATAGTTTGACCCCGGAAGTTGATTATAGCATATTGAATTTCCAAGAGAAGCTAAATTGAACTGTTTTAGCGATTTTTGCAGCGATCTAGAAGTTACAACCGCACATGTAGATCTCGGCTTAGATTTAGATCTAGAAAAATTACGTGCAGAAGTATGAGATAATTACATAAGAGCTAAAGCCGAAAATTTTTTTGATTAACACTCACTGCACAAAGTTGCCATCCTAGAACCTTCAATGAGGTGTGTGTGTGTGTCAGATCCACGGAATAAGTTTAGTAAATGAACCGGGTCCTGTGAGTATAATTAGAATTCTCTTAATTCCAAGTTTTACTTTCTTCCCACAGAATTCGGATTATGACCATGAGGTTTCCACTGTATCAGAACTTGTCGTAATATACTGTGAAAAATGTATGAAACCAAATGTGTTAGGAGGCATTGTTCTCGAGGGGTGAGATTCGCTTGTAAAGGAGAAATTACTTCAGTTGGTTTATAAATCCACACTTATCACTGATTACAAAGAGTGGCCATGCAGTGATTTCATAATGTGCATGACTTTTTTTAAATTGCTTTTAATTCACTATTGTGTTGGAAACGCCAGTGCTAGGGTTTTTCTGATGACAAATGTTCCATAGTTCCTGTTATGTTGATATGGAGTGGTGAAAATATTTGTGTGTAGTTATATTTGCTTTATCATAATCCCTGCCTTTTTTGTGTCAGAATTGGACATATTTTTTTAGTTTCAAAACTTTTCTTTCTTAGTGTCTGACCTTGTAGTGAATTTTGTAACCTTGTGTAGCTTTAGTTTTTCTCTCATATAATAAACTATATACTCAGCAGTCTCAATTTTAATGTAATTTTTGCAAACTGACTACTCGTTTCCTTAATGTGGTATATAATAAGGCAATGATTGGCCACAAATCAAAAGTCAAGATGAGAAAGAAGTTGTCAAGTTACAATTTCAGTTGATCCGTTATGAAAACTGCAATCGAAAAACGTTTAGCAGATGTTGGTTTTCAAATGTCTTCAAAGTGTTTCTGAAATTATTGATTGAAAGTGGGAAACACAAAACATTTAGGGTTTTCTCAAGAATTTTGGGTAAAGCATTCTAAATATCACATTCAGTTGAAAAAATATGGAGGTGTATTTTACAAAGGTGGTGATAGCAAAGTTTGGATATATTTGATCACCATAAACAAAAGTGGATTCCTAAAACATTGTACTTTTTTGTTTTCTAAACAGTCCCAATGTGTGGTTCAAATTTGAAACTTTTTTTTAACAAGCATTGTGATTCCAAATACTTTTGGTCCTTTCTTAACTTTGTTAAACTTTTAACTTTAAGCCGTTCAGTGAAAACTCATGCAGAGGAATAATGACTCTGGTTTAACTTTGGTTTTTTTTCTTCCTCATTTGGACTGGGTCGAAAACAAAAATGTGTGTCTGACATTCCTGAAATAAGTAAAGTGAAATGTTCTGGAACTTGGCAGAGAGTGTTATTTGCTCTCAACATATTGTGCAGGAAATTTATTTAATGGTGATGCCATGTTTTTTTTTTCATCAAGAGTTTAGGTTTTAAAAATTTTCAACAGCTAATTCTTTATAGTGATCATTTCTACAGAAAAGTAAAATAAATTTTTATTTAAAAAAAAAAAATTCAGTGGTCTCTACCTAGATACCGGTTGGCTAGTTTTCTACAATGTGAAAAGTTGTCGTGAAATGATTATGGAATCTTCAGTACCAACTTCAAGTAACAGACATGTCATGATTCATCACTCAGTATATAATAGTGCATAAAGCTTTTTTTATACCGTAATCAAAATCGAAAATGGAGGGAGGGGGGTGTTACATCTTTTTGTTTTTTTTAGCTTTGAGGGAGTGATTTAGAATTAGATGGAGATATTTGTTTTAATGGGAATGAAACAATAGCACTTTTCCCACAACTTTGGGAATATTCCATGAAACTTGCTTTATTAAGTTTATTATTATTGGTAAACTGATTTGGTGATCATTCAAATTTTTGACATACCGGGTACTTTTCAAGTTTTCATTATAAAAGTAAAAAAAAAAAAAAAGAGTTTGTGCTAACGACCATAACTAGGACAAGTAGTCGCCCACATGTTTAATTACTGTGAGAAAATGATTTATTGCTTTTGAACAAGTCCCTAAACTGTTTAGAAAAATTACATTCTTTCATTTTGGGATTTAGATTATGCTCGCAAGGTTTGTTTTAGACAATTTATACTAGGTTCTTATATTTTTCAGCAAAAGTGTCTGTGCGTCTTCTTACTATAGTTTTTTTGTTGTTGTTGTTAGTTTTCTGTGAGTGTAGTCAAAATTAGGTTTCGGTAAAAGTTCACAAAGTTTAGTCTTGGGAGTTGAACTCTGAAAACTGAGATGGCAATGACTGCATATGCAAACATTTGAACAGTGCCTGATATTTCCCTTCTGAATTGCTAAGGGGCAAGTATTTCTGTCAAACACTGTAACTCTTTATAGTCACGGTTTTCAGCAACTTTTTCACATTTTATGACAGTGGTCTAGACTATGCTCACAAGGGTTGTTTTAGGACTTATAGGTCCTTATATTTTCCAGTAGAAGTGTCTGTGCATCAAAGGATTTTTTTTCTGGGAGTGCAGTCAAAATGAATAGCTTTGGTGAAAGTTTCACACTTGACTCTCTTGGGCGAAAAGTTCAGTCTTGGGAGTTGAACTCTGACTGCCGTGACTCTGAGAACTGATGAAAAGCTAAGTCTTGGGAGTTGTACTCCTGGAACTCGGAATGAAACAATAATACTTTTTGGTTTTCCTACAACTTTGGGGATATTCTGTGAAACTTACATAAGTTTATTATTAGAAAACTGATATGGTGGTCATTAAAATTTTCAACATTTTTTTTCTGGTTTTCATTTAAAAGTTTTAAAAAATATGAGTTTGAGCTAACGACGGTAATTAGGCACGTAGTACTATTAGTAGGACTAGGAGTAGTAGCCTTTGAGAAATTATTTGGTGCTTTTGAACAAGCCCCTAAACTGTTTTGACTTTCATCTTGGGATTTAGACTATGCTCGTAAGGTTTGCTTTAGACAATTTATACTAGGTCCTTTTACTTTGCAGCAAGTGTCTGTGCGTGGTCATGCTATAGACCGTATAGTTTTTTTTGATGTTGTTGTTAGTTTTCTGTGAGTGTAGTCAAAATTGGTTTCAGTAAAAGTCTGCACAGTTTAGTCTTGGAAGTTGAACTCTGAAAACTGAGATGGCAATGACTGCATTTACGCAAACAATCGAACAGTGCAAAATATTTCCCTTCTGAATTGCTAAGGCGCAAGTATTTCCGTAAAACACTGTGACTCTTTGTAGTTACTGTTTTCAACTTTTTGTGAAGTTTGCAGTAAAGGAAAATATTGCTAAGATAAGGAATCCATTGATGGGCAGTGACACAGAGTTACTGTGCAATTGAAAAAGAATTTCTTGGAAAAGTTTTAAAATAATTAGTCTATTGGCCCTATTTGTGACAGGATTATTGGTGCACCCTGTAAAATGTTATAACTTTCCTTCCAAGCTTTTTTGTTAATAACAGATGGGCTGTTTCATGTTATTGGAAAATTTATTGATGACAACCCTGAGATATGTACTGTGGTGCGAAATTTTCTGGATTTGGGCACGAAATTTATGGTGATATTGTTTTTGTGCCATTAGTGCAACGAAGACAGTTTTAAGGATTTTGAAAAGCTAAGACTTTTAGATGATCGTTGCTACTGAAAAGTGAAATGACGTTTTACATCCAAAAAAACTGAAAAGGTAACTATGCCATTCTCAAAGAGGAAAAACTGAATAGTTATTAGGAGACGATTTGTGAGTCTTCGGAAAATTGAAAATAATGATTTATCATTCAGTATTTTGCAAAAAAAATTTTCACAATTAAATCTGAATTTTTTTTTCATGCAAGTAACTTCGATGGAAATTTTATTTCAATCAGCATAAAACAAATGAAAAAATAACATTTTACCCACAACTTTTGGAATATGTCATAAATTTAAGCTTGATTCAGTTTATAATTATAAAACTGATTTGGTGATCATGACAATTGTCAAAACACTTTTCAAGTTTTAACTTAAAATTTTTAAAAGTAGTTCCTAAGAACATAACCAATACTGTGTGGTAGTAGTACTAAGAGCACTACTAGTTGAGTACTGCTAGTGTAATAGACTATGAGAAAATGATTTGGTGCTTTGAACCAGCCCCTTAAGCTTAACTGTGATTTGACATTTACATTCTTTCAATTAGTATCCAGACATGTTTTGCACAAGGTTTGTTTTGGACTCATAGGTCCTTATATTTTCCAGTAGAAGTGTCCGTCTGTGCATAATATTTTTTTTTTCTGTGAGTGTGCAGTCAAAATGAATAGCTTTGGTGAAAGTGAAAGTTTCCCATTCGGCTGTCTTGGGTGAAAAGTTCAGTCTTAGGGGTTGAACCCGTATTCCGAGAACTGAGATGGCAATGACCACTTCTTAACGCAAACATTTCAACAGTGCACAATATATAATTTAATACCCTTCTGAATTGCTAATTGGCAAGTATTTCTATCAAAAATTACAACTCAAGTCAATGTTTTCAGTGACTTTTTGGGGTCAAGACGTTTGCAACAAAGCAATTTTAAGAAAAGTTTGCTGCAGTGCTAAGATTAGGAATGCATGGATGCGCAGTGACACTAAGTAAGATACTGTACGATTTAAAAAGAATTCCTTTTATTACAGAACTAACTCTTGACATTAATTTCATTGGCGGAACCTGTGACACTTATGTTCTAATTTTCATTTCACATGTTTTATTTTATAGATTACATTGGTAATTCATTGACGACAGTTTCCAAAGTGTTGAGTATACATAGATAATCGATCTGATCCCCTTCGTTGCGTGAATTGTGAAAACAAAAAGTTACGTTTTGAAGAAATGTATTAATTTTACTAGTCTGTTGTGTTGGTTTCAATTCTTTAGCGATGGTTTTATTGTAAAACATCAGAGTTGATATGAAAGTAGTGACTGTAGTCCCCAGCAATCATGGTTCATGATATGTACAAAGTTTAGGCATAAGCCAAGCCGATTAAAATTAAAATGGTAGTGTGGTGGTTTCACAACAAGTCACAAGACCCCTGATGAAAATGTGAATTTAAAACCAAATCGGTATAGGTGCAATCACATAAACGAGAATGAATTGTTTGTAATTAAGGTTGGCATTTGGTATCTGACTAAGTATGTGAGGTTATTTTTAATCTTATTCTTAGGCTCAAATTTTCAAACAGACACTGTTGAATCGGGAAGGACCTCAGATCAGACTCAGAGCATGTTGAAGCTGGAAGGTTCTATTTACTGTATATGCTATAAGTACATGTACTACCAAAAACTTTTACTACTTTAAATTGCCAGTGCAGGAGTAGTTCATAAAACTGGTGTCTCTGTGTTCAAAACTTAACAACCAGAGTGGAGCATGTCTTAAACCAAAAGTCATGGAAGTGTGATGATAAAAAAAAAAATCTTTATAAATTGAATCCCATCCTGGCTGAACTCACAAATTATGGTATATATTCTGATCGAGAATCGTGGAAGGTTTCATACAATGGACCTTGTCTCCAACAACCTTGGACCAAACGAACCCTTGCATTTTACAAACTGAAATAAAATCCATTTTTTTTTCCTCTTTAAGTTAACCTTTACAAATTTTCTTGTAAAGAAGTTAGATTAGAAGGAACCTATTTCAGACTAAACTTGTTTTAACAAACTAAAAGTGAAACTGAAACTAATGGTTGGTCTTTTTTACCGTAGTTTTAGCCTATGTTTTTTATCAAAGCTATAGCTTTCACCATATCAAAGAAAGAGTGAGTGATTAGAATATGTTGACTAGTGTTGCAAAAACTTGCAGCACTCTGTGTATTCTATTCGTTGTAGTTTTAAATTATGTTTTAAGGTCGATACCGGTAGGTAGTGCAGAACTTTTAAAGAGACTTTGCTTTGAAAAACTTCGGCTTCAACAAACTCTTAATATTTTCCTGCAAAGTTCCTTGGATGTAGAAATTGATGGGTTTCGTAATTCTTTTGTGTAACAAAAACAGTAAAAGTGAAAAAGTCAGGTGAACTCTGTCGAAACAAATACAACTGTGTGTCGCTGTCAGAAAATGAACTATAACACATGAAGTCATACAGTCAAAGTTCATGTAATTTGGACCGGATATTTCAATACATATGGTGATGTATGTTTGAGTCTTTGGCAATTTCAAAACTGAACTGGCTTCAGATTACCTACAATGTATATTATCCCCCTTAAAAAATACATGCAATTTTTTTTTAAAATATTCAAAATTAACTTTTGCTTCCCACAGAGATCAAAACACCCGAACCGGATTAGTCACCAGCTTTACATTTCAAAAATACATGTAGGCCTACCTTTCTCAGCATGAAACTTATTAAAGTCATTTAAGCTCATTTTACTTCTTTGGGTAGGCCTACATCATGTTTCCCCATCGGTTTTAAAATTCAATCAGACCCTGTCTTTTAAATTTTAAAAGTTCCAGAGTTAAATGATCAATGGTTTTTTCTGTGGTGCAGCTGGTTATTTTCCATGGTATTAATTCTAGCGTTCTTGTACTTGTAGGCGGATTTATTATAAAGTAAACCAGTTTCAGTATACTGGTGCTCAAAGCATTTTTTTCATAATGTTTCAAAAGCAGTTTGTAAATTTAAAAAATAACCTACAGGGCCGAGGACAGTCATATTGGTAAAAACTAAAATAGGTTGTACTGCTGAAAACATGCGCAAATTTCCATATTTTAATTTATTTCTTTTTAAAACTGAGCTTTTTGCAGACATGATAGATATGTGTAGTTTCAAATTTAATTTTGAAACCATCTCGTAGTTGTAAAGAATGGCCGTTTTCCATTGGGTGATATTATCAAGTAGGTACTTGAATAGTACGCATTACAGCTTCGAATAAAATTAGATGATTGACCTTACGAAAAGAAAATTTGGCAAGTTTTATATATCGGTACTTTGGTGGTTTAAACATTGGAGATTCTGTGGTTAAACTATCTTTTGAAATTGAATGACCAAACTACAGGGGTAAAAACTAAAATGCAAATTGAAGGATCGGTACATAATACTAATTCAAGTCCTGTTTTCCTGCTATCATTAATGTTTTAAAGGTTTTTTTCCGAATTTTACTAATTTTAATGAGGCCTGTGACAGGTCAATTTTATTTAGCCTAGTACAAGTACAGTAGTCGTATGTTAATGTGTGATTATTGGCGTGTTATAATGTAAAATTTTTTAGTGATTGCACAAATTGGTTCGAGGCCAAACAAGTTATAAATCACTTCAGTTCTACAAGTGTACATGAGAAAATCGAACCATGAAGAAACTAGAAAAAAGTCGTTATCTAAAAAGAGTGATAATCAGCCGACTGTCTCATAAGTTTTCCACAGTGTTATTATTGTATGGTAAATGTAATTTTGTTAATGATGTTTCTTTTGTGGAGTAGAGTGGAACCAAGAAAAGTTCTTCGTGTGCGTTGCTTTAAAAAAATTTTTTTTATTCATCAAGTTTTTGCAATAGGGGCAAAAGCTAAGTACATGTACAAGTAACTCTTTTAAAAGTTCCAGGTACGTTCATGGTAACTTTTCAAACATGTGTACAGTGTTACGGGTCTGATTAATAACTATACAGGTGAGAATAAATTCAGCAAGTTAGAATTTAGAGCTTTTAAAATTAGGCCTTATATTATAAAAATTCTGGAATTTGAACTGCTGGTCGATCAAGCTGGACTTTTCTGTGTTGTGTGTCAAAGGAAAAAAACCTGATCCACTTTGCAGAAGTACCTCCCTGGGGTTGGACTGTAGAGTTATGTTCTCAGCAGAAGGCTCAAGTTTCTCCTTGGCCTGAAGGGTGTGAACAGTGAAGTCTACAAGTACAACAACCGAAGTAGTGGCTGACAATGAAGGATGTTGTTAAGAAATGTACGTCTTGAAGAATGTTCTGGTCATTAAAAAGAAATAAAATAAAGAAAAAATATAAATAAATAGTACAAGTTTTTTTGTGTTTAATTTCAGTTTGCTTGTCTTTTTTACAGTTTTTATAAATAAATTTTCTTATTGTTCAGTTGGTACTCCATGTCTTGTGAGTTGAAAGTGTTCAACTTCATGTCAGAAATCACTTGTCAAAGTTATGACATGTGTAGCACTCCCTCAGAATGAGTAGGACTTGGAGTAATTTGTAAAAAATTTTCTCAAATTTTTTTATGCGCAAATTGAGAGTTTATCAATTATCATGTTTTTCATCATATCCACAAATCATGTTAAAATTTTGTTCTAAATTAAAGGGTTTTTTTTTTTTTTAACTATAATGCCCTTTTTTTACTGTATGAAAACTTTGACGTCAGATTTTGAAATTTTTCTCCATTTTTTTTTTTAATAATTATGAAGCTGCTTGCATCCCTGTGTGTGTTTTGTTTACCACATATCAATTATCACTTGGTGCAGTGTGGCACTGAAGCCAATGATGAAAGAATTAGTTCACACTGTAAAAAAGTCTTAATTTAAAATTGAACACTTAAAACAGCACAGTTGGTTTGTGCAACTTTAAATTGTGAGCACTTTGTGTTTAAATCTACTGTTTCACTCTTGTGTTCTTTATCACTGACATGATAAGTTTTGCATGTAACTCTTTGTTTTCTAGTGGGAGTAGTAGTACATGTATTAGAGTTGGTGTTTGGATTTTTTCACTCATGAGACTGTGACACACAGTTGATATTCTGTCGTTTGAGGTGATGGACAGAAGTCTAAATTGATAAGATTAAGAGGTCATTACCCTGTGTCCCTCTTTATTTGTTGTGGCATGGCACTGTGGTTTAAAGCTAAAAATGGTAATTGAAACTTTGTCGATTATGATGGCAACAAAAGTTTGGTCTTGCATCTCAATCTACAAATTTCTATTTAATTTAAATTGTAATGCAGCCGACTTTCTAATCTACGAAGACTATATGACTGAAATAATTGACAATCATTATGGTGTAAAATGGAATGTAAATAATAAGAATATAATTGCTCATTGCCATTTATGACATCATTCAAATCTTTTGTAAAGGCTTAAGCCCTTTCTCTGATTTATTCCTAAAAATATACTTTGTCCATTATCACAAACGACAGATTTTTAAGCTTTTGTTGCAGTCTCATACAAAATTACAAATACATGTACAAGACTACATACATGTATGTACTGCTTTAATAAATATATGGTTACTCATTTGATATCAAGACAATAGAATATGTCTTGCAACCAATCCAAATGAGTTTTAAGTCAAAATTGGATGGTATCACAGAACAGCTCTATCATGCTTCTAAAAGTAATAACGTTAAAGCGTTAAGTCTGCAGGGTTAGGACCTGTGAAATTTCGGAAAGGAGAGAAACCACCACTTAAAATTTAGACGATTATAACGGTACTGAGGCCTTAGCAACCATACCAATTAAAATTAAACTCCTAAAAATGAAATTTGAACATCAATTACATGTAGGTGAAAGTTGTTGAGATGAGAAATGGTGTTACTTTTAGTGTCAATATGTTTATAAAAAATTGACTTCTGAACACCCATAAACTAAGCCTATATCAAGTATATGATCTCAAAACCAAGCCATTCGACTTGCGACTGAATGCGAGACACATTTATTATATATATTAGAGTAAAAAGGTGCAATATCCACACTCTGCTCTACACATGTATGAAAAGAAAATGAAAGTACATACGTAGTACATGTAGGCTACTAACTACAAGTCATTGTAAGAGACAGTAAGTGAGTTTATATGCTACAAATTACAATGGACCTATTATCCAACAACCTTGGACTCAAGGATTGAACAAGGACCCCTTGCTCTTAGTCTTAACGAACTGAAATAAAGTGCCAGAGTTTTCTCTTCTTTAACCTTTACAAATTTCCTTGTATATATAAAAAAGAACAAACTATTTCAGACTAACCTCGTTTTCATGGAAGGAAATCCAGAACTCAAAGTGAAACTGAAATTAATAACTGGTCTTTTTTAGCTTATCTTCTGGTATGCTGTTCACTTCATTACTTATACATGTAGTATAGCTTTCACATTACCGGTATCAAAGAGAGGGAGAGAGTGTGATTAAACTACATGTATATAAGAGAAAAAATTGGAAAGCATTAAAGAAACTTGCTGCACTAGTGTACTGCCCCTGCCAATCGAAGTGCAGTATATCCACTCCTTACCTGCGCGCTAGTTTTGCCACAATCGAGAAAAAAGCGTTTTGCTTTATAATATAAGTTATAACGCCACTTTTTATAATGTACGAATTCTTCATATTACATCAATAGAATCCCCTAGACCTCTAGTTTTCTCACACTAATTTACAGCAATGTAGCCCTGTTAGATTGCATAACAGCGCCGTCACTGCACTTCGATTGTCAGAGACCGGCAGAAAAACTGGCCAAAATGACAACCGAAGTGTAGTATGTAATTGTAAGCGACTCACAGCGCTTCGATTGCCAGAGACCGGCTGAAATTCTCGCTGGGAGTGGGATGACAACCGAAGTGCAGTGAGTAAGCAACTCGCCGCTGCTTGATTCTCTAGGACTGGCGGGCTCGTTTGATCAGATTTCTCTAACCAGCATCGCTCGTTAGACTTAGAAGAGCTCGCTATAGTGTGAATTTTCATTATACATGTACATGTATTTGTTATTCCAAGTTCACAGTCGTATAACATCAATCACGATTAAACCGCACACTTTTGTCAACAGGTAGTGTTAATATTTGAAGCTAAGCATCCCTATGGGTATGATTCACCCTTTTTTCATACTTTTTTTTCTAATGCTGCGTCTGGCATAATAATATAAACAAAATTTGAATAATACTCGTATAATTACCGTTATTTCATTGTTTTTCAATCCCATTTATATAAATACATGTATATGTATATATGAAAATTCTAACAAACTAAGCAGGCACAGCCTTTAATACATGTACTTAGAAATCAATACAAAATTGTATTATGAGTTATGAGAAAGAGGCGAGGAAAGAACTATTTAAACCGATTGAAATTAAACAGATAACTGTAACGGTAAACTTGTTTCGTGCCAGTGGTGCAAGAACTTGAGTTCGGTGGAGCTATTATAAGCATAAAATGACTTAAACAGGCCTAAATTAATGTGACAAATCAAAATGATTATGCTTTTGGGAGCTCCATGAAAATTTAATACATTATGTGGGCTATGTGCTTAAACTGGTGTACATGTACTTTATTCTGATAGTGATACAAGGCGGTTTTAAAATTAATAAAAAGCTGAGTACCTGGTAAAATTAAAATTGATGTCATCTGAAGTTCAAACATCTTCCTCTCAAATTGGCAATAGATCACTTTAACTTTAAAGAAATCCGAAAAAGGAAAACACAGACAAACAATGTATGTTACGTTACTGTGACCGCATACTTTTCTTCAGTTATCCTACTGCCCCCACCCCAAGTATTACTATTAGTATTACAATTTACATTAGGCCTACGGTACTACAGGTAACACTTGCTCAGTTGGACTTAGAGTCAGAGGTCAGCATCTTAATGGATCATGCGTTTCGGATCGGCGATCTGCCTTTCCTTTCTAATAATATTTGCAGATCAGTCCAGATAATATATTTACATAAATGCCCTCTGAAATGTAACAGTCACTAGCATCTTCTTGAAGTCAGTGAACCTGAACAGATAGGAAGAGGGTGTGAAAATTTGAGTTGAAAGAAAGCTACCTCTGATGCCGACTTTTTGGGTTTGGTGGCGGAACTTAACTCGGCTCAAAGTCAAAGCTCAAAGATGAGCTCGATGCATTACTGATAGTTTTCTCACATCAACCTTTTTGAGTGCAAATTAATTTTGGGGGCGTTTGTTGGAAGTTACACCCTTTTCTTTAGAAATATACGGAAGCCGCTCATTTTGCTCCTCCCACAACAGAAGTCATTTGCCCATGTTCCAGTTGGTCTCGATCTTATCTCTCATTGGCCACGACCGGCCAAGACCTGTCAAGAGCCAAACTGAAATCCAATC
>BMAT01011082.1:6031-17891 GCA_019649035.1 Elysia marginata
CAATGCTAACATAAACGTGACTTCAAAATCAGAATCTCTGTTCAAATCTATTAAAGAAGTTAAGGCCAATGCTAACATAAATGTGACTTCAAAATCAAAATCTCCGTTCAAATCTTTTATTAAGGAAATTAAAGTCAATGCTAGCATATTAGGTGACTTCAAAATCAGAATCTCCGTTCAAATCTTTTATTAAAGAAATTAAGGTCATTGTTAACATAAACGTGACTTTAAAATAACAAACTCCGTTCAAATCTATCAAAGACCTTAATATCAATTCTAATTTAAACGTGACTTAAAAATCAGAAGCTCCGTTGAAACCTTTCATAAAAGAAATTTAGGTCAATGCTAACATAAACGTGACTTCAAAATCAGAATCTCCGTTCAAATCTATCATAAAAGAAATTTAGGTCAATGCTGACATAAACGTGACTTCAAAATCAGAATCTCCGTTCAAATCTATCATAAAAGAAATTTAGGTCAATGCTAACATAAACTTGACTTCAAAATCAGAATCTCCGTTCAAATCTATTAAAAAGGTTAAGGCCAATGCTAACATAAATGTGACTTTAAAATCAAAATCTCCGTTCAAATCTTTTATTAAGGAAATTAAAGTCAATGCTAGCATATTAGGTGACTTCAAAATCAGAATCTCCGTTCAAATCTTTTATTAAAGAAATTAAGGTCATTGTTAACATAAACGTGACTTTAAAATAACAAACTCCGTTCAAATCTATCAAAGAACTTAATGTCAATTCTAATTTAAACGTGACTTAAAAATCAGAACCTCCGTTGAAACCTTACATAAAAGAAATTTAGGTCAATGCTAACAAAAAACGTGACTAAATAATCAGAATCTCCGTTCAAACCTATCATAAAAGAAATTTAGGTCAATGCTAACACAAACGTGACTTTAACAACACGTGAACCTATGGGATAATTAATTACAACGCAAATGGTTTGTTTAAACGTAAACACTGCTCTAAATAATAATACCCGTCTAGACAAGTGACAAATAAAATTTTTTGTTTTTAAATGTGCTTCTGAAAACTTACCAGTTACCCCCCCCCTCCCCCGAGACACATCCCAGAGCCGTTTCGTACATTTCAGTGTAACCCTTTCGATGAAAAGATTTTCTACTTCTTTCTCGGGGGGAATCTATTTCAATCATTATTTCATTGAACAATCGTGACTTAACTTAAACCCGAGATTCTACATAGGTTTATTGGATGTGTAATTAAGACAAATTGCCAGTTTTAAGTGCTTGGTGAAAAATAACATTTAGTTCAAGCCATTTTTTTTTTCAAATTAAAATAATTTCCTTCGTTACCCCAAAATAACAACTCATCTTTTAAGACTTCGTTCCCGAATCAACCGAGCTGTCTGCTAGCTGAGAAAAGCATATGGTCAATATTAATTTAAGGATAAGATTATAAAGCAACAAGGAGATTTACACATGGAACAGTATCTATCTCTTTGAGCCCTTGGTCCTTTTGTTCACCGGGAAGAAAATATTTGTTGCTAAGGAGGAAGAAGAGGAGAACAACAACAACAACAACAGCAACAACAACAATAACAGGGTGTATCGATGGTGGCAAAGCCTATGGGCGTTATTAATAAAAAGCGAAAAGTTAAAACATTTAAGGACTTCTTTGGATTTGCTTTATTCAAAGAGAAGCACCCGCTCTGTGGCCTAGCGGTAAGACACTCGCTCAGAGATCGGGAGGTGCGTGGTTCGATCCCCGGTCGAGTCAAACCAAGGACTTTAAAATTGGTATTAGCAGCTGATCCACCTAGTGTCTGGAATTATGGAGTTAGTGCTTAGTCTGGGTGACGAAATTTTTACCCGCATTCAAACACGATAATATAAATAAAAAAAATGGAATGGGACTACCCGCTGCCTATACACCAATCATTAAAATTGATGCGATGATTTATCATTTTATGACGTATTTAGAAGAAGGGTGGAAAAATAAAACAATCAGTGGTAGTTTTAAAAAAATCTATAGAAATGACGAAAGACAGGAATTGTATAGTAGAAGTTGAGTTATAGGTTTCTCTGAAAAAAAAAATAATATTCATTCTGAGCATTATTCAGAGTAAAAAGGCATTAATTCCATAAGATTCTGTTCTGCCAAGTGCATGAATTTAATGGCCTTCCTTTATCAAAATATACTGTCTTAAGTTCCTCTAGTAATTCAGAGAAGTTGATTATTGACAAAGTGTTTCCCTTTGTCACACTCTTTTGCAACTAGATGTAATCTCCATGAGTTAGAATTAGATTTTTAGAAAGTTTAATCTTCGGGAGCAAGAAATTGGGCTACTCCTCGACAGAGCGAGCGCTCTTTTCGCATGATGATTGGGTATTACCACTGAGGGAGAGCATTTATGCCACCCCTGAGCAGTCGTTTGTTACCATACCAGAGCGGTCTGCCTCTGGCGTGTCAAAATCAAATGGATACTTAAAAAAACTAGAGACTAAATCAGTATTGCAGTGTGATCGTGGTAATAAGGTAGCTAGAAGGTGTACATCAGGGTAGATATCGTTGATAAAGATTTAATGCCTACTTGCTGCCTCTCCATCAAAAGCAAATAAAGTGTGACTTATTCTCTCTTCTCTCAATCTTCATAAATTAGACCTACCATATGAAATTTTTTTTTCAATACATTCTAACTCACTTAGATTTTAAAAAAAGACGAAAATTTGTTTAAGGGACTTGAAAAAAAACTGTGAAAAATATCACCCAGACTGTTGACATGAAGTGATTCAGAGACCTTTTCAATTACATTTTGAACTAAATTAATATTATGACACAACATCCTAATATTTATAGACTTTTGGATATTCGTAAGTGGCACAATCAGTAGGGCGGTTGAGCACCATCCAAGAGGTCCCTGGTGCGATCCCCACTGCGGACAAAAACTTCATTTGCTCCCCTGTACCCACCCAGCACTTGATGAGTAGCTAGCTAGGCCATAACTTCAGCAGACAGAATCATGATAAAGGTTTCTCTGTTGCTGTATTTGAAAGTCGAGAAAAATATACTTTTCTGTCTCTGTTACCAATATCTTACTGCTTTCCAATTCCAACAACAGACTTCGTATTTTGACAGGTTACAACAAAGTCGACCGTTCAGTATATATGTACATGTTTATAAACCATACGAGGTTGACACCATTCTCTTCATTTTTGCCACTTCAGCCTTTTGACAGATACGTCATGCGTCTGTGACACGTTTTTTTTTTTTTATTTTGTCACAACTTAAATTTTTTACTAATTCAACAAAAATTGTACTTTATGAGCATGTGCCAACCTCTCATATTTTTTCACAATTTGGATAACTGCTCATTATTTAATACAAAATTATTTTTCTTTGAATAATTCTTATCTTACGCCCCAATTACAGATTGAAAATATGGTTATTTGGCTAATTTTGAGAACAGAATGTATATATTATATTGATGAAATGTTAGTATTTTTCATATTTCTTAGTGTTTCTAGCTTGGAAAAGCTAAAAAAGTTTTCTTGTACTTATACAACAAAGGGGCAATGATGAACATTGCTGCACGTAAAACTACACAACAGAAAGACAAAAAAGCAGACAACTTTTTATTTTTTTAAAAGAACTTTATTAAAAAAAAAGAAAGTAGTGAATCAAATGTAAATATTATGAAAAAGCTCCAAAATCAGTAGTCAAATTACAAGAAGAAAAGTCTTTCTTCCCTGAGGAAAATGCAAAAATCTCTATCACAGCTATTGCAATTAATATTTTAGTGATCGCTTGCAGCTAATCGAAAAATTATTTTCAAAACTGTGTTGAGCAATCAGTGCACATGGGTCAGATTACTCAGTTTCTACATTACAAATTTTTCAGATTTTGAATGAACAACAGATGTTTCCAAGCTTCCAAATGTTGAAAAGTGTTGGAAATTCGTGACAATGAAATCAGATCCTCATTTGATTCAAAATATAGAGAAAAAAAGGAATATATTTACATTCATAAGGCTTTCTTTTTTTTTAGGGAATTAGAGTTTCCGACATCCAGCCCCATTTGGAATAGCTACAAGATCCTTGAATTAAAACACAAAAAATAATATCAAGTGCATCAGGGCTGCAATGCTACAAGTAATACAGGCTCTTTCTAAGAGAACAAAGGGTACTTTACAATTTTCCTTCATTTGTATTTAAAGAACTCAACTACCTTTTAGTTACATAACCATTTTGCCTGTGTTCAAATTTTATTAAAAAGCAACCATTTTTGTTGGTGCTTCTTAAAAGACTATTTCATTCGATTTCCTTGCTGCCCATGACATTTTAAGCACTCTTCTAAAGAATTGCTAATTCATCTAAAAATGGGTGATTTACTTTTAAAAAATTTAAAAAAAAAACAAAAACAAACAAACAATTATTAACACATGTTGCACCAAAGGGTAACCATGTAGAAATTTTTTACAACATTAAATTGAATATTTTTCAAAACAAATCATTAACAACAAAATTAACAAATTTACTTTAAATTCAAAAACTCAAATTCTCAAAGTATAGATATCTATGCATATATATTGCAAAATGTTAAGTGAAAAAAAAACCTGTAAGAGACATTTCCAAAATAACCATGAGGAGTGCAAAAAAGGTGTGACATTTGCATGAAACCAACACAGGGCCAGTAAAATTTCATTGCTTTATAAAATAGCTGGGTTTCCATGAAGTTAACAGGTCCTGTTTCACCAAAATTAGATAAAGAAGTGTGAATTGGTTTTATGTTCTAAACTTGAATGAATCATTTTCCATAGGTATTAAATTAAACTAACAGAATTTGCAGAAAAATTTCAATAGCTGGAAAAAAAGTTTAATTTGAATACTCAACATACAGATTAAAAAGAACATGCGTTACCATATAAAAAAAATTATAGTACAATATTTTCTTCGCCAATCATCTTTGTAAAAGGTATTAAGAAGATTTTTTTTTTTAGAAAAAAGTAACTAAAATTTATTATGTAAACATTCTTTCAAAAATTTATGATGACAAAATCTTGATAAGGACAGAAAGGGTTCATTTGGTCTTAATATGGCTTTTAGTGTGCGTTTGTAAAGTTAGTTCAATAAAAGAAGCTCACAAATTTAAGCAAAGGAATCATTATAGAAGGCAGTCTAGCGTTTCAGATGCTTCCACACTCAATGTTACAGTGTCTATCCGATAGATAAGATATCTATCAAAATGGAAATTTACTTTTGTCAAATCAAAATTGGTTTGGATTGTTTCCCAAATAGTTTGGCATATCATATTGATAAGGAACTATAATTGTATACTTAAAAATATCATAGTGATAAGGAACTATAATTGTATAACTATTGTGTTTTAAATAGTAAAAGTTTAAGAGGGAAAAAGCATTTACCGACAATCGGGACAGGTATCTGGTTAACACAATCAGAAACTCATTGAAAATCAAACAAAACAAAAAAAATGATTATAGTCTTCCACGCAACTAATTGTTCTATCATTTTTACTCTCTAAATTTATATGACATGATGCTTATCTCAAACATTCCACAACATTTGTAAATAAAATCACAACAACAGCAAAAAGTGGGTACCAAAAAAAAATTAATATTTTGTGAAAAAAAATTATAAAGGCAAAAAACGAACTGATTTATGGTAAAAAGTAAATATATCAAAGATTCTCAAAACACGTTTTGAAACTAATTCTAGGTTACAAAATGTCATAAATTCACTGTAATTTGTTTGAAAGGAAACCAAATAGAAAAAAACAATATTAATATTAAGGATAATTAGGACAAAATTGTCTGATTACAGAGCAAAGTAAAAACAAAATCTTTTAAATTAAATTAAGTGAAAAAATATCCATACCAATGCCGTAGTAGAAAGCTTGTTCCAAATATCCATTGTGTTTTTCAAATTATACAAAAATACAAATTTTTTCCTGTTCTCAGCCTTTAAAAAAAAAGAGAATTATTTGTATACTTAGTGTAATTGTTCTATCTGCAAAATATACTGAGCGCCAAAAGAAACACAACATGACATTCCTTATTTTCGCACCCATGCACGCTTTAAAGAAAGGTTAATGAGTTGATTTTTTTGCCTGTTGTGAGTAGTAACACATCTGAACAGGAGTTCAAGCACACTCCCGAGTCCTGTGCGTGGTTTACCAGTCAATGTGAGCGATTTTCGAATACCCTGTAAAATATGTAAAATCTGCGCGTGTAGAAAAACCACGTGGTCGAGTTTCTCAAAATTACACACAAGGGTACCTTACAAGGTG
The DNA here is from genome assembly GCA_019649035.1 of Elysia marginata. Taxonomy (NCBI): domain Eukaryota; kingdom Metazoa; phylum Mollusca; class Gastropoda; family Plakobranchidae; genus Elysia; species Elysia marginata. The sequence continues at coordinate 12,310 of BMAT01011082.1, forward strand.
CCCAATAATTATTCGCCATATTTAAAATTAAACGATTTCATTTTTACAAAATGCCACACTTATCTGAAGTTGATAGTCATCATGCTTTAGGACTGCTCCAAGCAGGTCTTCTTATCAGTGAAGTTTCCCTCGGTATGAAAGCAAACAGGAAGACAATTTTCAGACTCAGACAACATCTACATGAGACGGATACGGTGAGTGGTTGGCCCCGTTCTGGGAGGACTACACGCACTTCGCAGAGGCAAGACAGAAATTCCGTCAGAAATCATATGAACAACAGATTTCTTTCAGCTTCAGCTTCATCGCGTCAGACAAGAGGAAGAAGTAATCAACGTATAAGTGCAAAATAAGTAAGAAGACGTTTATCTACCTCTGGCGTACGTGCTCATCACCCTTACATCGGCCCCATCCTGACCCAGCGTCACCTACACCAACGTACGCTATGGGCCCAGGAACATCCTACGTAGGATCGCATCCGATGGCGAAGTGTCGGATTCAGTGAAGAATCTCGATTCTGCATTGACCATGCTGATGGCCGTGAACGTGTAAGGAGAAGAAGCGGTAAAAGATACCAAGCATATTGCATAAGGGTACACGACAGGTGGGGTGGAGCATCTTGATGTGCTGCTGTACTGGAAGCCCAAGAGGGGCACACACATTATTAGCCGGAGCCTGTCTTGATTTTTAATTAAATTCTACAGACTTATCTACTGAACAGGTATGTAAAAATGTAATCAAAATTGCAGTATAGTTTGCATTGTGGAATTTTACCAAAGTTATCCTGTTTTCATAAAATCTACTTTATCCAGGGTCTTTTGTTTTAATCTAATGTCCTGGTCCTCAGAGGCCACCGATAAACAAGGCGTTACTTCAAGTTGATAAAGCAATAAATAACCTTTAAAATAATGTATCACATGTCTCCATTTAATCCCTTGCAGTTTTCAGTTATATATATTGAAGATTCAATGTTGCGTTTCTTTTGGCGGTCAGTACATAAGAAGTCAGTGATCAAGACATGCCATTCTTTTTGTAATAAACTTCACCATAAAACTGTAGTTTAGAGATAACCATGTCTCATATCAGTAAGTTTACACTGCATTTTATCTTGATTTAATCAGGTCTACAAGTTTTACTTGCTTAATGCTTTATTTTAAAAAAAAGGCTGTAATATATCAAAGTAAAGATTTACTTCTGGTGTCTCTTTCTATTTTTCTTTCATTAATTTTTTCATTTTTCTACTTGTGAACAATCTCCATCAATAACATAGTGATATGTACACGTACCAGTAGCAGATAAGTACAGATTTATCTTCCACATCTTATGAATATGGTACAGAAAAACAGACAGCTGTACATTGTTAACTAGATGTGTTCTAGTCTCAAGATGCTTGTTTTCTTCCACATTGCTTTGTGTGAAGAGGTTCTTTCGTTCCAAATGTCATTTAATTCAAAGAGAGTCAATGTGCATATAGATAATTATGTAGCCTAACTTCAAAGTGGAAGAAAAAATTTGATCAAAAGCATTCATTTATAAGAAATTAAGCAACAAATTGTAATGTTGATATTTTTGGCATCAACTGTAAAAAAAACAAAAAAAAGTTTGCTTTTAAAACATCATGATGACATATGATGAAGTAACATCTCTTTTAGATAACTCTGCAACAGGAAAAAATGTCTCTATCAGTGAAAGGGAGTAGGATGCTACAGTTTTCTTACTCTTCGGTATTGCTTTTTCTTTTTAAGCTGTACATTTTTCTGACCTTCCAAACGCAAAATAATATTTCCTTTCAATTTAAATATCTTTCCAAAAAATGTCAGTGATTAAATTAGACAATGCTTTTGTATTTAAGATATAAAAAATTTGTTGGTTTAAAATATAGTGCAAAAAATATTTTTTTCAATTCTTAAAAGGGCGTTTTCTTAAACTAGAATTTTCAACTTCCGAATCCTCCACGCTGATTGCGAGACAAATTGTTTCTTCTCAGGCAGCGGCCACAACAGCAGGGCCCATGAAATTCACTGCCACATTAAACCAGTTAGTACCAAGTTCGAGTCGTGAATAAAGAGCTGGATATTTACAGTCCATCCGTTTGAGAAAGTCAAGGGCATTGATGATAGCTGTGGTCACATCCTGCGCGTCAATGCCCTGGAAGTTTTCCTTCAGGAGGTTCTGGCCCTCGGATCGTGACAGCAAACTGAGATGGTCCAAAACGTCTGCCCATGGCGGGCGTTCTGAGCTGCAGAACTGCGGGAAGAGCTTGTTGAGCAACAGGTATAGTGATAGAATAGTGGCCAGAAGTTGTTGAATCTCTTCCCATGCTGTTAAGCCTAGAAAATATTTCAGAAAAATAATAATAAATTAAAAAAATATTTTAGAGTAATTTAAATTTGATCATATCAAAGAATAAGGCAATTGTAGACTAAGTAAAGTTAAGTGCCTTTTTATAATAGCGCTTAATCTACTACCATGCACATCTTATTGCCAACAACTAGGAAGAAAAAGTAACCGAAAAAAAAAACAGTGATGAAAGCAGAAAATCATCCAAAATGAGGAGAAATTCTTGTCGGACAAAATCGACACCTTGCTACCTCCCCAAAATCAACGCAGTTATTAACTGCTGCCAATTTGGAGCTATTAAAGCTAAGTCAATAAATGAACTACTGCATTTACATGTAAAAAAAATACTGAACAAGAGTCACAGCAGAGCTGTTTGGACCAGAAAATTGAAAAATTAGTAAGAATACAGAATGCAGAATAACTTTACTAATCCTTTATGGAAATTACATTGACTGCTCATACATTGTAAAATAATAAAACAGTATATTACAAGTAAATAGAGATATATAAAAAAAAGGAGTGGATAAATAGGTTAATAAGGAAGAGTTCAATGGAATTTAAATATTGCTTATTTTGTTACATAAAATGTATAAATTATAAATTACAAATGTATATATACCTCTCATATATAGAAATAGGTTAATATCACATGGCTAGTATTAATTAAAAACACTATCACGGAAAGTCAGTATCACAAAGTGGTATATAATTAGTAAATATCTAGTGCGGGGGAGGGGAGGAGCCAAATTCTTTTTAAGTTTACATTCAATAGTTTTAAAGATCTTGGTATAAAAGGGTATGACTGCAGTTCCTTCCTATCCTTTGATTAGTAAGGTATATATTTCAGCTCTCAGAGTACAAATGAAACAAGTAAGCTGCTCGCGTTTCTTTTAACATTTCTAAAATCCCACGTTTTTTAAATCAATACATTTTTATTGATTTGTTCTTTATTTTTATCCTTACTTATATTCTCTGATGTTTAATTTGCTTATACCAATGTTATTGTTTTATTTTATCATAAGTCGTTTGCTCCTGTAGCTGTTTGTGCTTTTATATTTTTTTTTACGAAGATAAAAGGCCGACAGATTAATTGTTCTGCTTGAGTTCTTAGAACTGGAATACACACCTTACTGATTTTTCAATTTTTTCAAATATTTAGGCAAAGGTTATTTTAAAAAAGACAAACAAAAAAGATTTGAGAGTAGATTACTAAGATAGATCTAGATATAGATTGTATAGCCTGTGACTGGCCGACAACACTTGTAAAATAGAAAACTTATGCACTTTATAGAAAAGTCAAATTTGAACAATTCAATGGCTCAAATAGGTCTAAAGTTATTTACATAAAAGAATGAATGCATCTAACACTATTGCACTTTATCACGCTAAAAGCTAAAGGAGCAAGAGGGGAAGGCAGTTGTCTGTGGAGTGCAGTTAGGGATATTGGCAACGCTCTAGCATGAAAAAAAATAACTACCTTGATGCAAAGACTTTAAAAAACATGACAAATTTTGACTACAGCAAGATCAACTACAACTCAGATAATTCTAAGCTCAAGTCTGATTCAAGATAGAATTCCATCTTCGTGTTCTCCTATGTCGGACTTGATGAAAAAAAATGTTCTCCCAGAAAAACAGATCGCAAGGCCAAGGACTAAGGGATTTTCGTCCTAAGTTTAAAAACCAAGGATTTGCACTGATCCCGCGAAAAAGCACTAGCAAGAATGTTTATTGCTTACAGCCACTTACCCATACAGATCCTGAGAGAGGCGAAAGAATATGTTTTATGCGCCTTTTTTGAAGAATCAAATGAGGGCTTGAAAACCAGGACTTCTTGGCCCAAAAGTCAAATTGTACCGAGTATTTATAAATAATTCATTTTGTTGCGATGAAATTAAAATGCAAAGCTAAGACAGCAGTTCCTTTCTTTACTTTCATTAGTAAATGAAACTTGTTTGTAAGAGAGACATTATATCTCACCCAATGAAGAAAGACCGCTTGACCTAAGGACACCGATGCACTGATTGCTGTTCACACCTATCAAATCATCCAGTTCTTTTCCAAAGTGCCACGACCCATCCTGTGAAGAAAAAAAAATTTCTTTTTTAGATAGGCTGGTCAAAATGGTGTATGTTGATATTGACTAAGTATTCTATTGTAAAGGACCTTAAAAATATTTCAATAACAGCACAAAACGGAAAAACATAGCTAAAGGACTACAGTAGTTTCTTTCAATCATTTCCTTTTAATATTTTTAACTCCTTCTCTTCATATTTTGGGAGAAATGGACTCACACATCCCCATTCATGCGTATGCAATGACTCAGGTTATAATCAAGACCATTTTTTCAAACCAAATTTTTAAATGCTAAAATTCTACCTTTAAGAGAAATGAAAAAAGAAAAAAAAAACCAACACTTTTTAAAACTGAGCCGGGGTGCACTTAACTCTGTCAAATTAATCATGACTTTGACAAGATAAGGGTTTGTTTTTTTTTTAACCTGAAATATTTTCTTATCAGTATTATATAATATTTAGAAATCAGCTGGTTATGAAAGAGCAAAATAAAAAGAAAAACAAAAAATTCATGATATTTGAGGCTACATGGGTAAATGAGACACAGGTCAGAATTTGTACATATGGACTTCTTACCATCTACCCAAAATTATTATTCCTTGATTCTAAAACATTTATAAAAAAGGGAATTTTTTTTCCTTTCTAAAATTACCAAAAACTCCACATCTTCTTTTCACGAAATGTTATGAATGCTAGAGCTTGTAAAAAGTAAGAGTTGTTTTATAGTATCACAACATAAATGCCTTATAACCGCAACTTCTCTCTGACTGATTGCTGAGTGTATATAATTAAAGTACTTTAAAACTCTGTAATCACAAAGATTAATTTGATTCCTTGTGAACATGCCTCAGGAACAAAGTGAATGAGTCAGATGTCGCAAGTTTCCACATTCCAAGGCATTGCAATTTTTAGCAATGCACTTTCTTCCTATCCTTCTAAAGGTTGACAATTTCAAGAAATCATCAATATTTTGAGGCAGGATGTAAGATTTGTTGTTGAGTTAAAATAAAGAGAAAAAGAAGTAAACACAGACTTTTCAAGGTTATTTTCTCAAAATTAGAATTACTGATATCTGATTCCTTTACCCAGGTCGAGAGGTATATATACATCTATATCTATAAATGAGGAGCGCAGGAATATTAAAAAAAAGCTGCCGTGAGTTCTCCTAGAC
>BMAT01011082.1:33734-44490 GCA_019649035.1 Elysia marginata
CTTTATTGTTGTTCACGCAGTTATCATTTCTTTTTTCACTTTATCATGGACTGCACACTGAGTAGGTTTCAAACTTTAAAATGCTTACTGGAAATGCTGTTTACTGTTGTTATTATTATTATTGTTATTAATATTATTATTATTATCATCATCATCATTATTATTACTATTATTATTTAACATTACTATCATTATTATTGTTGTCGTTATTATTATTATTACTATACCTCCACCATCCCCTCCACCACGAAGCCTCTGCACAAGATGAAATACAGCACCACAATCGGCACCACAATCTCTCAGTGTCCTGAAGTCCTCCAGTTGTTTGCCTTTGTAAATAAGACGCTGTGTATCCTGTGGCACCCCATCACGACCATAGATGAGATCTTTAAGCTGTGAGATACTCATCTCAGATGTGCATGTGAACTCCTCGATTCCGCCTGTCAAGGTCCTTACCTTGATGCTACCATAACCTATTTAGTTGATCAAAACCAAAAAAAAAAATAAATAAAACAGGAAAAGGAATGAAAACTTTGTTGCAGAAGAAAAGTTATTTATTTTTCTTTGTTTTTGTGAACTTTGCATAAAAAAAGTTTTCCTTTATGTTGAAAAAAAGAGGGAAGCCAAAATGCACAATATAAGAAAAGTAAAAAAAAATTGAAGAAAGGGTGTAATAAAATTTACAGCATGTGTGAATCTGTGATCGGGGGGGGGGAAGGGGGGGGGGAAGAAGATGTTTAATTTGAATTTTGAGTTGTTTTTTTGTAATACTAAGAGCTTCATAGAAATGGTGAAGGGGAAATACACCATTGTATTTTTATTCTCTTTTTTTTTTACTATTTTGATTCTAAGCTGCTCGGTCATTTCATGCCCATGGAAATTCAAAACAGTGATGAAACAATGATGGCTTTCGTTATAAAAAAAAAAGATTCTCCATCCTGTTTTGAACTTAATTTTAGCCTTGGTGATGGAAATGCTTCACAGCAGATCTACTTCAAGATACGAATGTACTAGAATAGGTAGTGACTTAAAATAGGAAGTAGTTTTTAAAAAAATCAGATTGTAACTGATCTATAATAGAATCTCATAAAACCACAATACAGAGAAAACAATTTGGTTTGTTTTTTTTTCAAAATCATTTTGAAGAATATATGCAGACATTTTATAAACCTGACCTTGCTTGGGCCATGGAATAACTGCTTCTGCCACTTCAGAAACTTGATGAGATAGAGGGAGCTGGCATCTAAGATCTGCTAGACATGAAGCAATAGCTGAGTAGTTAGCTGTTTGCATCACCTCACCAATTTCTGCTGATCCCTCTGCGCAATGAAAAAACAGGTGGATGGAACTTTCTAACCAAACAATTAAATCTCTTTGCAAAGTATTTCCTATAACTTTTTTATATAGAGAAGTGAAGTGAAGTGACAAGTTGGTGATTATTATTTGAAATAAAGATTATGAAGATTATTAAATCTCCCTGCAATACAGAGCATCCTCTTTAAGTTTCAAATAAGGAGTTTTGCTTCTTATCGCAAGCAAGGAAAAAGAGAGAGGGAGAACTACACACAGCAGGATCAATTTATTTTACTCAGGCCTTTCTCTGCTGTGTAACTCCTGTTAGGAACTCCCTTTCTCACCCAGCCATGTGAAATATACTTGTCCTAGCAATGAGCCCAAGATATGTCAACCAAGGTTTTGGGGTAGCTTGGTGAGTGTTAGCCATTGATAAACCTTTGAGAAGTGAAACTGCTAGAGAAAAGGAGGATGACTTTCTACAGACTACAATCAAAACTTTGATTTAGGAGAATTGAACTTTGCTTATGTTGAATTATGAGTTCAAATCTAATAAAGCAAATAAAGAGGAAACATAAACCTCAAATGTAGAAAAGTTCGAATCACGACACATTTGCATTATCAGACTTCCGATTTTGGAGGTTTCCACTGTGTTTATACTTAGACTTTGTAAGCCAGAAGTATTATTATTTTAGAGCCTTGTAAGGTCGCAAGCATTTTATATAGGCTGCTTTAGCAAGTAAAGCGTCAATTAAGAGAGATTATATAGCACGAAAACTAAATTTTTTGGGGGATGTACCTTTAAAAGCTTGCAAGGTTATTTTTTCAGCCTTTTCCTGCTCTCCAAGTGATTTATAGCTCTGGGCAAGCACTGTAGCAGCCTGGTAAGGAGTAAAGCAATATGTGGTTTGGATCAGTTTTTAAAAATGTTTCTTTCTTTTTTTTTTTTGTTGTTGTTGCACTTGAAAAAGCTCTACTTGGTGTTTTGGTACTAACAAGTTTAAATGTGAGAATAACACAGAAACACAAATGAAATTTAGGTTTAAAATACAAAAAACCGTCATCTTTCAAATCAGAAAATACAAATAACAACAATAACTGCAAGAAGCATATTTTGGAAAATCAGAACATTTCCGTCTAGTACACAATACATGACTAGTACTCTTATTGTCAATAACCTAACAGAAGACATAAAATTTGGTATTTTTGCTGAAAGCTTAAAAAACCTGCAGAGTTTCTAGCGAGCACGGTCCCGCCCTGCCACTTTGATTGAGATAAAACTTCTCTAGCAGCGCCGTTTTTTCTGCTCTCTCTTGATGCTCATCTTGTAACTTGTCCCCATCATCTTTGAAGCTGAGTTCTTCAATCAAACTTTCTAAAGAAGGCTCCTGATGAATAATACAGAGAAAAAAATTATTATTATGTCTTGCAACCAGCCCATTTGAGTCTGATGTCGCAATTTCCATATTTCAAGGGCAATGCTTTTTTAATAATACATTTTTTTTCTGAGCTTTTAAACAACAAAAATTTTATGAAGATATCAATATTTTGTGGAAAGGTATAAAAACTTGTCTCTTTAAAATATAGAGATAAAAAAAAGCAAAAAATTACTTTTAAAAGGCGCCTTTCTCAAAACAAAATTTCTGACACCCGACTCATTTGTACCACTTGCCAGACATTAGATCTGCCGGGACAAACAAAAAGCAGTATCTACAGTGTAAACCATAATTATGAGAAATACTGCATTTAGTTTGTCCACGGCAGATATGTGTTTGATTGCAGGTCATTAGCTATACAAAGTTAAGCCTCCCAAAACCCTTATTTAACCTGGAAACATAAATCTTTTGATTTATCTAGTCTAAAAAAAAAAGGATAAAAGCATTGGTTTATCAGAAATGTGAGACAGAGTTCTTCTGTTCTAAAGAACAGCCAAAAAGCCAACAAAAATTTATTCAAACTCTGTTTATACAATACATTTAGAATTATGTTAATGCACAAATGGGCAAGGCTAGAAAAGTCTGATCCTGGCAGAAAGATGCTCCTCTTTTCACTCTATTGTGCTGATACAAAATGCACATTTTTGCAAGTTCTGCACATACGATGGTTTTCCTTAAAGCAGTAGAGTGGTATATTATCTGTTTTTAATATTTCTAGTATAAAGAGCTACAGACGCTGCTGTTATTTTCTACATAAATTTTGAAAGCCATGATCTTAGACACACTGATATTAACTCAACGGAATCACACCCCATAAATAAAGGTGGTACACACCATCTTAGTGGAGTCTAAAGGCATAAATATACATGGCAACTGTTTACACTTTTCCCTACCTAAAAAGAGAAAATCTAAGGAATGACAATTTCTTATAAAGTAAAGAGCCTATTTTGTCTTTATTTTAAGGCTCAGTTGCATAAGAAGATGATCTTTAGTTGAAAGTTTCCAGACTTTCACTCATACTCCTGAGGGGACAAGAAGTAGAAATGTGCAATTTGTGGTGCTGTGCTCGCCACAACTCAATAGGGTTAAAGGTTAAAACAGTAATAACAAGATCTTGACAGGGCATGTCTCAGAAAGCTTAATTTCAAGTCCAGTTACTTACAGGCACAGACGTCCAGCCCATGTACGGAAGGTTTTCCACACTCTCTTTGTTCAACAGCTCCTTCATAGTTGGCCCCTTTGGTAAACTGTCTTTTTCATTCTAAAAGTAAACATGTCAGAAAACTGATAATCATTGGCTACAACAAAGATAACCATCCGCTATATCAAAATACATTGTTAAGACCCATAGGGAAGATAATCATTGGCTATAACAAAATACATTATTAGGACCCATAAAGAAGATAATGATTGGCTATAACAACATGCATTATTAACCCCTTCGTGACGTAGGTGATATGTGTCTATGCAGTGATGCATGGTTTGAGTTTGAAAATTTGTAAGGAGCAAACTCTAGATCTAGATCCACCTGTCTCACTTTCTGAACTAGAACTAGATCTTGTTCTAGAATCTTCATAGTCACTGCCTGAATCTTCATGTAAAGCATCATCTTCGCTTGAATCACCAAGTAATAGGTCTAATACCTGTTTTTAATTGTACAATGACTCTTCGAGAGCTCTTACTACCATCGTTAGAGCTTGTTGAAGGTTCCATCATGGCCGAGAGAATGAAAGCAATGGACAGAATGTAAATAGAGGAAGAAAAGCTAAAAGCCCCCCCTTACTGAAGGTTGGGTTTTTTTATAAGAAGAGTTGATTTATAAAAGAAAAAATATCGATAAATTCAAATTTCTAAGTAACTTTAGCATAGGCTTTGACGATTTTTCACTATTCTATCGATATATCATGACGTACGCTGTACGTCATGTATGGCATCTTGGCACAAAAAGCATGACGTACGTCGTACGTCATGTAGGGCATCTTGTAACTGTATTTAATGAAGAAAATATGACGTACGTCATACGTCATGTATGGCACGAAGGGGTTAATACCCGTAGGAAGATAACCATTGGTTACAACAAAATGCAGTATTAAGACCCATAGGGAAGATAATTATTGGCTATATGGAAATGTCTTATTAAGACCCTTAGAGAAGATAATCATCAGCTATAATGAAATGCATTATCAAGACCCATATGGAAGATAATCATCGGCTATATAAAAATGCATTATTAAGACTCATAGCGAAGATCATCATCGGCTATAAAAAATACATAAAGATCACCCAGGAAGATAAAATTTGTTTCTTTCAATATCTTTCTTATCAAATGTTCAAAACTTTTTTTTTTTACAAAGATAGAAGTGAAAAGAAACACAGAAGGAAAGGCTGAGATACTTCAAAATATTAGTGAGGTTATAACTTTAGTTCCAAAATGTGCATGAGGTGTATGAAGTAGTAAAAAACTGGCTCACCTGTGCCTTCTCAAATAATACATTTGCTTTTCATTGAACAATTTTTTTTAAACAAATCAATTCTTACAATAAAGCTTATAATAATAATATAGATTAGTGCCAATTCTAAAAAACACAATAAAAGCTCTAAGCGCTTAAGATTTCTATTTTAAACAATTCCTGTTTTTAAGCAATCATAACGAAATAAAGGAAATTCACCTCTTCTCTTTTTTCCACTGCGACAAAACTTGTTAATTGTGTGACAATAGAATACTCTTTGCTGAGGTCTATGACGTAGTCTTTGAGTTCCATTTTTGTAAGCTAGATGGAGAGAACAAAAGCAAATTATAATTAGACTTACTTCACACAAAACACACTTGTCTGTTCAATCCCACAGAGTAAAGACAGAAGTTTTCTTATCAACAATATTATTTTATCAAAGAGAGGAAAATCTAGGTTGGGTTGTTTTAATCAGGATTAAAAAGGAAACTGCTAAATGGTTTTATGTGACTAAATAAGACTGTAAAAAATGTGTCATATGTAATTATGGACAAAGTATTTTCAGAAATATATGGAAAGTGACAACACTGTCAAAATAGTTGATGGTATAATTTTCTTAAATTGCATCATAATGCTTTGACACAACTTTTAAATGAATTGACCAAGAAATATAGAAACAGTCATACCCAAAATCTGTTGGTTGTGATGCAGGTCAAAATTTTTGTCCACCATCACAACTGACAGATTTTCAGCTACCGGTATGTTTTTCCTTCATATCTTTTAAGCTGTAAGGTCTTTTTAGATAAAATTTCCAACAGTACTAAATCATGCAGTTTGAGAGGAAAGCAAGGCAAGAACTTTTTTATGACTGTCTTAATTTCTTTGCCATGCCTGAAAATACATTGTCCATCAGCACAACCAACAGAATCAAGATCTATTGTTGCAGCCTCAAATGTATAAATGACTAGCTAAAGACATACTAGACATTCTAGTTTGATAAAGAGGTGAGAACTTAGTTTATTGCCATCCTGTCAAACCAATTTTTGGGAGGTTTTCAAAATTACACCTATCATAAGAGCAATACATAGTGATCTCGGAAGATCACTATATGAGGAGGGGTTTTTTTTTTCAATTATGTTTCCCAGAATGATTGGGACTACGTACAGACCAAGACTATTGGAACTATGTACAGAGACTACAATAAAGAAATTACTTTGGAAGAAATGACAAACCATATTTGTGGCTGTGGATAGCATAAAACTGAAACCAAAGTATTTTTAATTGGCAAACACAAAATCTTTCTTGCATTGGTCAATCATTACGCTGTACTTAGAGTCATGAAATTTGACAAAAGAGGTTTTGTCAAAAGCATGTCACAATACTTCATTTGCTTTCAAACTGGTCTATTTAACGCTCATTTATATAGTTAATACCCTCTCTCATTACTTCATTTCGGGTCCAGTTAAAATATTACAAAAATTACGACCCCGTTTTATATCATTTGAGAGTACCAAATGGCACTGTTAGAGCATTGTAAGTTTTTTATAAAAAGCTTGGTAGGAAATGCTCTAAAGGATATAAATATAGTCTAGTTCTATCTCAAAATCAGTCTAAAGTGCTTCGACAAATGCTACTCACCTGTACAGCATAACGAGAGCACTCAATTTTTTTCTTTATGCGAAAAAGAAAAAAGCAGAATTTTTACCTCATGGTGAGTCCTATCCCGTGCCAGAACCCCAGCTTCCCAATCTTGAATTATGGCTCTGGCTGTCAACCTATGCACCAACTGCAAAATAAAAATATGAAATCATTCAGTTCAATAGAGAATAGGTGTACTACTTACAATAACTTCATTGGAAAAAAAAAAACAACTGATAAAGCTTATGCTCCAAAGATAGAAATAAAACAAAATATAAAGTTTAAAAACGTGACCATTCGTGAATTTTTCATAAACAGGAAAGTACAACACCTTAGTTCAATTGAAATAATGGTTATGTGGTTTATGTCAGCTTATAAAGTAGCATAAAAAATGATGAAAAAGCGTATATTTCTTTTGTTTTTCATCAGAAAAAAAAGGAAACAAACCTGAACTGTCCATTATTTTTTTTTATCTGCAAATTTAGCATTACATATCTAAAACCAAAATTTTAAGTCATTTCAAAAGCTATACCATTCAAAACTAATGTAAGTGTAAAATTTTCTATCACAAAAACTAACTTTTCCAAATTGAAAAAAAAACATACATACATATACATATATATTTCATTGTAAGGAAGAGAAAACTCAAACAGCAATTATGGATGCCACTTAAATTTTCTGAAAAAAACTGAAAATCCTGGCTTTCATACTAATAAACATGCAAAACAAGTCATTGAACTGTAACTGGCTCTGTGGCCTAGCGCTAAGACACTCGCTCAGAGATCCGGAGGTGCGCTGTTTGATCCCCGGCCGCGTCAAACCAAGGACTTTAAAATTGGTATTAGCAGCTGATTTGCCTACTGTCTGGCATTGTGGATTTAGTGTTAAGTCTGGTCGGCCCGGTGTCAGGATAATGTGACTGGGTGTGGTGTATGCAAGCGCTCCTTACATCACAGTGTGGCAGCTTACTTTCAATTGTCTCCAACGCCATCTCTGATATGACCTTGTAGTTGAAAAGAGACGATAAAATTCAAACAACCAACCAACCATTGAACTGCATTGTTCATGGGATCAATCTTGTTCAAATTATTGTGCCCATTCAGTTTCTCAGGCTAAAAGAAAAAAACTTTTTAAAAAAAAAGGAAAAATGGTCACTAAGTAAAAATATGTCCCTAAAAAATATCCTTGCTTGCCCTACAAGATAAAAGCCTATAGTTACCAGTCCTTCAGTAATGGAGAGCTCTGAGGTGGAGACAACTGTGGACACTTCTTGACCTCCGACTTCTGCCTTCAGGGTGACCTGTTAATTGAAATAAAAAGTAAATAAAGATACAGCATTTCTGAATGTTCTTCGGAAATGTTTGTTACGTTAAAATTGAATCTTTAAAAGAGGGAGGAGCAGGCATAAAGTCATAGACAAAGAGGAAACAGGAACATCAAGGAAAGGGCATGAGAGAAAGAGGAGAGAGGGAGTGTGTGTGAGAGAGAGGAGAGAGAGAGAGAGGGAGGTTCAGGCTAATAAAGAACAATTTTCCCACGGTTGCGAAAAAGAAGGATGAGCAGACATAAACTGAAAGGCAGAGAGGTAGTAGGAAAGCCATAAAAAAGAAAGGGTATTTGATAGAGAAAGAGAGAGAGAGATACGGAGGAAGAAAAAGGAGATAGATGGTGATGAAAAGAGAGAGGGTGGAAATGTAGGCTAATGAAGAAAAATAGAAAGGGTAGATTCCTACAGATGCGAAGAAGAGGGAGGAGCTGGAGTATACCTTAAAGTCAAAGGCAGTGAGAGAAAGAGAGAGAGGGAGAGAGAGAGCAAGTGACGATGTTTTAACATGGAAATAGAGGCCCGACAGGGAAAGAGAAGACAGCTGTTATCCTTAGAGATTCAAGATGAGGTTGAGACTGACGAGTTTCAGTTTCAGTTTCAAGGAGCACTGAAAAATATTTTTCCTAGAAAAAGGTGGGAGCGGTCGACGTTCCTTGTTTATGTTTGTTTTTGAAATAAAGCAAGAACCTTCTTTGTGTGTGTACAAGAAGGGGAGAGAATATAGGGCCTAGAGTTTACCATTGTAGAATGGTAGATCTAGCCTTGAGATCTTTCGATACTCAACTCCTCAAGGCCGCGCAGTGAATGCAGTCAACATTATTTGCCAGTGATCGCATGTGTGGGTCATTGTCCTTTCCCTTCAGTGTTGTGAAGCGATCGGGCAAGAAAGAATTTATGCACCTCTACTAACTACTAAGATAGGGCAATGACCTGATGACCCCACAGGGCATTAACCTTTGCTCATCATTACAAAGCTGCGCTTGATTTTACTGATACACCGCAAGTATTAGGCAAACTTGCAGAAACTGACACACAGAAAAGGAGGAAGAAAGAACCAGTATCATAGTTCAGTAGTTGACGAAATAGGTTTTTCCCCAATGTCTGAACAATACTTTATATAAATGAAGGTCAAAATATTCCCGGCCATATGTCTCGCATCCACTGTGAATAAGATGAACATATCCTGAGTTTTAATTTGTGAAAACACCTCTTAAAAGTATATTTTTTCCCTCTTTTTCTCTATATTTTAGATGAAAAGAATTTCTCATATCTTGAGAAGTTTTGAGAAGTGAATACAATTTTAAAAGTTAAATAAAAAACTGATGGGTTTTAAAGTGAAATTTGCAACCCCCATATAATTCACGCTAGTTGCCAGTCATATTACTATTTTATTACCATTGTGCAGTTGGGAACGTAACCGTATACAATCTGCTGTGAGCCGCTAAACAACGCTGTGATCTGCCGAGGGGCCTGGGCCGGGGGTGGAAGGTTGTCGTCATATTGCCGCCACTCCACAGAAACAGAGGTGAGCCCTGGTTGCATGGCCTTTGTTATTTGGCTTTTCACCTGCTCGATAAAATCGCAAAAAAAAAAAAAGAAGAAACATGAGATTTCAAATGATAGTTGTTTTTTTTTTTAATCGAATGAATGACGAAATGCTGGGCCAATTACGGTTAACCAGGTATAGGTTGCTCAGATTAGTTTTGATTCCACTAAATACACAGACTTTTTTACTCTTTTTAAATGCAATACAGTCAAACCGCTGAACAAACACCTGCAAAAATGTTGGTAAAAAAAACCCGTCTTATAAGTGTAATGCGGAGGGGGGGGGTCTTAGTTAACGGGTTTAATTACTATACTCATTAAAGCGGATGTCCTTATATCTAAAGTCACACATTAAGAGGGGTGGTCTATATTGAGGGAGTATTAGCTGCCGGGTTCCACCGTATCTCAGGTAATAAAAAAACTAGCTAGAGTTATGACTTTTTCAACTTTTTAAAAAGAAAAAAAAAATAAATTACTGGGAAAAAAATGCTATCATTTCCACATTTCTTGGCTCTGACTTGTGTCTGGTTTAAGAGAAACTAATGATGCAAAATTTCATGATCTTAGCAAAAAAAAAAGGGGGGGGGGGAAAGCAAAAACATTTTTTTTCTGTTGTTAAATTGAAACTATACAGTTGAACCCCTGAATAACCTTGTAAAATGTTGCTCAAAACAGGTCTTACAAGAGGGGGGGGCTTAGTTTACGAGTCAAATTATTATATCCATATAAGCAGACATCTTCAAAATTAAAGTCACATAAGAGAGGTGGTCTTTATTGAGGGGGTCTTAATCGAGGGGTTCCACAGTATTCAAAACTCCAATTCAAGAGTGAAGATTACTTTAACATGCAGTTACCACACTTTTGAGTTTTGTTTGGCTATCATGTATGTGCTATACATTACATGGGACTAAACAATCACTGTTGTAATCATATTTACAGAGGAGAGACTGCACGCAAGAGTATCCACTACTTAAGTCTGCAAGTTTTCTTCATTTTTAAAATCCATTAGGCAATCTTGGAAAAAATGGTTTGAAGCAAGCAATAGCATGTTCTCTTTAGTTTCCATC
>BMAT01011082.1:76655-96209 GCA_019649035.1 Elysia marginata
TTTATATATATAGATATTGATGCATAACTTGTATATATATATATATATAATATATTATAATATACAAGTTATGCATCAATATCCTTCTCCATAACTTTAGATTAGTGATAAAAATAGAACAATTCTGCGGACCTCTGAGAGAACCATGACGTCATTTAAGGAATCAAAAGAACTTTTCTATTCTGTCATCAAAATCAGTGAATACAGCTCTTTTTAAAAGTTCCTGATTACTAATAGCAAAGTGTGCTTGTGCATTTTTTAAAGAAAAGCCTAGGCCTACAATGACAAGAAACGGCCACACCTAGCGAAGTCCATTTAAACACTGCGTTAGTAAAGTCTGTATTGAATTGACGGTCTATAGTTACTTTGTCTCAAAGAAGACTTCTTTTACCATAAAATTCAAGTGAATAAAAGTTCAAATTAATCTATTCAATCAAATTCAAATGTACTACTTTTTAATATTAATCGATATATTGTAGGCTAATATAGACCCTTATTACGATGCATTAAGTGTCATTATTTTTTTCCTGAGTTTAGGGGCAGAAAATGCAATGTTATAAAAATTAATGTAATGCTGTGGTACTGGTCAGAAGGAGCATGGGAGTAAAAAGATATATAATTTATAAATGGGTTTCCAAAAGATCCGATTGATTGTCATAAATGGATTTCAGAATAACATTTACAAAAAGACAGTACGCATTAAAGTATCCAATCGACACGATAACATATGACGTAGGCCTAGTAACAACCATAGGTTTTTAGGTAGCGTGGGTTTTACGGCAGACGACTGCCTGATGAGCTCCGTTACACTTAGAACATCAACCATCTTAGATTTCTATCTTGGGCTTTGTTCTCCTGAATGGGCCCGTAGCGCATAAAATCTGTTATATCTACATGTTATTGTTGGCTGCAACGCGGGATAATTCAGTACAAACACTTTCCAGCTATAGCAAACAGTAGTGGGTGAATGATCACATATTTTAACATTGAAAGAACAGAAATCGGGGATACTGCGATTCAATTTGAATGCTACAAGTTATGTGTCGTTTTCCTACCTGTCTAACTATCTTTGTTACCCATTGAATTCAGCAATCGTGGAACATTTGTATTTCAAAGCTTACCGGTGTATTTTTGCGTCATATATTACAACCGCCTCTTCATTTGGCTATCTCTCTTATCATCACCTATCACTCACTCTTTTCACTCATCAGCCCTTCTAATATGATTTTCCACACAATTGGGGCTTTGTTCTAAATTTAATAAGAGTGAGAGAAGGGAATGTCATAAAGAGGAAAAATATCGAGGTTGAGGTGGAAAGTTACAAGATACAATAGCCAGTTTGCTAGCTAGCTCGATAGATAGATAGGTAAATAGATTGGTAGATAGATAGATAGATGATAGATGGTTAGACAAATAGATAGATTGTTAGATAAATAAATAGATAGAGATGAAGAGAACGTGAGAGAGAGAGAGAGAGAAAGAGAGAGAGACAGAGAGAGAGACAGAGACAGACAGACAGGCAGGCAGACAGACAGAGAGTGAGACAGACAGACAAAGAAAGAGAGTGGGGATTTTCCGCATTTTGAGATTTTGTTTTTTTTTATATGAGTGAGAGAAAGTGAAAAAGAAGTAAACTGGCCTATTTAGGTAATGGTTCGCAATTGGCCTTTTTGGCCCGGAATATAGAAGGCAATAAATATAAAAAGCAGTGCGAAACTACGAAGCAGCGCGAAGCCAAACGGTCTCACACGTCCCAAGACTATCATCTAGTTTCCCTAATTTACACACGTACCAGTCTCGATTTTAACTTTTTTCATAAAAAAGGCACACAGTCCGTATTTTGTTAGGTCTTTTATAAAGTTTGTCTGAGTAGAAGAAAATGATTTTAAACCCTTCCGATCCGTAGGCCGTTTTTTCAGGTTTGTAAAAATCTTTTTTTCTTTGGCCTATTAGCATGACCTTCCTGTGTGCCTACTGCTTTTTTTATTAAAAAATATACGCTTACGAATGAATAAACGCTCATAAGTAGGCCTAGACGAAATCTATATAAGCTTAAACCCTTTTCAAAATCTATCTAAGCTTAAACCCTTTTCAAATAAAAAAAGTCATTCACGTCACACGCGTTGCCACAGAGTATAAACAACAATTCTATCCCCTCCCCCCAAATAAATAAAAATGAAATACTATTCTTCATAGGCATGTTGCATGCACCACTATGGGACGACAAAGAAGCTGGCAATTATGCTGTGCTGTATTGACCATTAAAAACAAAATGGAATTTGAGCGACGTCAAGCCTCAAGGTCTAGTTTTGTCATTAGGCCAGTCTTCAGAAGGATCGCATCTCCATAGGATAATTAGTATAATACAGCAAGCTTGGGAATTTGATGGCAAACGAGGAAGAAAAAGCAAGGAAACAAGAAAACTGAAGCGGAGTAACAAAAGCCCCCCCCCAAAAAAAAAAAAAAAAAAAGAGAGAGAAATAATAAGGCAGTGGAGGAAGGGAATTCAATTAAAAGGTATTTCGTGAAAAGCGTTTTTAATTTAACACTTATAAATCCTTAGCAAAATACCGTGCATGCTTTTGGTTTCTTTAAAGCTGCTTGTTGTTGCAGGTGATTGTTTATTTTGTCTTTGATTGTTGGTTTTGTCTTTATTTTTAACATTTCTTTATCTTTTAAAGTCTTGCCTAATTCTCAGCACTGCCGCTGACAACTCGATGTTCGTGGCATAATTAATATATAGAAATCTTCTGGAACGAGAAAGCACTATTCCTGACAGGTGTACTTTCGTTTTCGGTTTACAAAGGCGGCACTCACTGTGAGTATGAATAAACTCACTCTCTGAGCTCATTAGCGGTTGACAACTTGACATTGCAGACGTTACTAAGCAGAGAGCTTTATTTTTAAGGCGACTTCTAGCCAATCTACTTTGCGAAATAAAGGTCATGATTACCGAGGTCTAGATCTAGATTAAAATTATAAAGAGGCTGATCTAGATTAATCTCAGAATGGTTTAACAATGAACATCAATAAATGCATTTAGATCTAAAAGAGTAAGACTCAGCAGTAATACTAGAATATTGGACAGCGGTGTGTTTCCGGATGCACTCTAGACTAATGTGGTTATTTGCACCCCCTTTCCAGTTTACAATGAGTCAAATGATATATGGGAAAATAGCCGCAAACGCGGCAAAGTGAAAATCTGCCTTGTCTTTGCCAGTGTTAGGGAGTGGTGACCCTCTAAACTTAGAAGCGTTAGGGTTTAACCTTTCATTGGCTAAGTACTACGTAGTTACATGTAAAACAGAGACATATATATTTACTGTGCGTTTCAATTAAAACCACAAGGCAATTCGAAAAGGCAGCTTTACATTTATTACTTTAAGTTTAAAGGACTAGGAAATCAAAATAGAGAAATACAAAACGACCACGAGGGTCCCCGATGTATACACAATATTTATGACATTGGCACGGGTACTTGACAAGGTGGCGTAGGTCCCTCTAATGTCCCTCTCCGTGGCTTCTCTAACTTAAGCCCCGAGTCCAGCAAGTACTCCATATTATATACACACCCTGATCCGCGCTCACTAATTAAAACTCACTCCCACACGAAGGTCAAAGCATGCATATCCAGTCAACTTATATAAATGCTATCGGCACAATCGTCAAAAATACATTTTTTTAAAACTCTCTCACTACTGCTAAATTCTTTTTTAATGAACTCTTTCGCTCCCAACAGCCAGTCTCAATTAATTTCAATTTTTCCACATCATCGTTATAAATACTTATAATCTTTACTATCTTAGCTCTTAGTCCGTACATTAGTTACAACTAGATACAAGATGGATGATTTTGCTCCGAAAGGAAACGTTATATTAAGTCATGTTTAATGCATTAAATTTTCTTCTTGTAATTGTCTCATGATGCGCGTCTGGTGCCTTCATCATACAGCAAAATAAAATTAGGACTTTACTTTTAAAACTTGAGACTGTTATTGTAAAAAAATGTCGTTACAAATCTGTCGATTGTGATGGTGGACAAGTGTTTCAGAAATAAAACATAAATTAACAATACTTAGAGATGCTTCTTTTCCGGCATCATAATTTTACTTTGTTTTTTGAAATTATCCTTGATTAGTTGGTGTCTTTATTTTAGTAATGGTACTTCTAATTTGCCGTGCCACAGGGTGAACAGTTAGCATTTTAAAAAGTTCAGTTGTTAAAGAAGAAGAAAGAGCATTTTTATATAGCGCTTATCCACTAAATGTGCTCTAAGCGCTTTACATGGGTTCCCCGACAGGCCATTCCCAAACAAAGTACCTTCTGAACTCACAGTCACAGAGGAGCAGCTAGTTAAGCGCATCACTCTAGCCTTCTGACAAGATCTTTCACTGCCTATAGTCGGGTACTCGTTTAACGCATGAGTGAGGCGAAGAAATGTGTGTAAATAGTCTTTCTCAAGGACTAAACGTCGACCTGCCGAAAGCAGGACTCGAACCCTGGACCTCTCGATCCGAAAGCGGAGCGTCTACCACTACACCACGACGCCACCATAGAACTTAGATTTAGAAGCATTTCTGAATACTGTCCTAATGATGTGTTGTAAAGACTCTCTTAATTTGCATGATTATATTGCTTTGTCAGAAATTTTCAGCGAATTGATGAAGAAATATAGACACGGTTAAACTTAAAATCTTTAGAAATGGGCGCACCCAGTGTTGAAGAAAAAAAATAAGACCTTATTTGGACCTAGAGCGGAAGAGAAAAGAATGAGAAGAAGCAAAACAATTTTAAGTCTTGGACTAGATGGAGCGAAAGAGAAAAAGAAACAAGGCCTAGGTCTAGTTCAAGAGAGAAAGAAGAAGAAATAGAAACAAGATTTCTATATTTGCTGTCTTTTGCTGAATTAAGATAGAGAGCGAGGGAGAGAGAAGAGGAAGAAGAAACTTAGAGGCTTAGGTTAGACTCATAATGGGTGCCATAGACTTATATTGAGAAGGAGAGAGAGAAAGAGGAAAAAAGACCTTAAATTTTAATTATATATTCTAGTTCTGGATCAAGAGAGAGAGAGTGAGACTGAGAGAGGGACTTTGTGTGTGTGTGAGAGAGAGAGAGAGCGAAGAACGATAGTTGTACAGTTGAGATTTTATTTATGGATGGACACTGTAGCAATTTTTGTTTTAAAATTTCATCCTGATTTAATTTTTTTTAGTTATATCGTGAATTACAACCAGTTCAAATGAGTCTGATGTCACAGAGGGTTGATACTTTGAACAATGCATTTTCTGAGCTTCTATAATGCGAAAAATTGCATAAAAAGTCATGTGGGAAAAGTCTAGACACTTAACTCCTTTGGACTGGTTGAGAGTAATTTTAAGTTTTTTATGCAACTCTTGCGGAAACACAACTGTTGGCTCACTGACAATCATGGTTTGTGTACGTCTGTCTAGTTTACACAATGGCAGTTGACAACCCCACCCTTAAGCATGCATATGGTTCTTTAGGCTATGATCTCAAACAGAATGTAAGTCCCTAAAGCACCTTTGTGGTTGCATTTTCGGTGTCTCACAAGCTGTGACGAGACTTGAATTGGAAAATCAACGTGGCTGTTTCTATTTACTAAGGGATTGTATAAAATAATGAATGGAGAAAAAAGGCTAACCAACACAAACATCTAAGTATTCAACTTTATAGCTCACAAAAAATAGTTTAGAAAACACACTGTACAGAATAAAATAGGCCTCCGTTTTCTAAGAAACTGTTCATAGAATTTTAAAAAACGATACAATTGTATTTTTTTTAAATAAATAAAACTTCAATTAAACTTAAGTAGAAAGGAGAGAGAATATATATGTACCAAAACAATGTGTATAAGTTGTAACAGAAAGCGTATGTATACATCTATGTATGATGTATGTCTACAAATCTGGGGTTTCAATTTCAGATAGGCTGACACTACCAGATTTTACAGTGAAGAAAGCTCCAGTGAGCAACCGCTACAAATTTTTTTCTGTCTGAATCGTTAGACCTCTGCTTGGACTGTACTGTTATCCTTGTCCTCACACAATGCTTAGAACTGGTGCTGTTTTCGTTATCACATCTCTGGCTGTATGGCGTGTATGCTATTGCTTATTGCTGCTATACTACTTTTAGGTTGAGGGGAGTGCAAATAATGACTATACAGGGATCTAGATCTAGAATCTATTGCCAATCAGAACACCAGTGTCTAGATAGATTTTATGGGCACCAAGTCTGGAAAATGCCTGGGCCATGTTCAATATCGATTACCATCAAGCAGCCTAATCAAATAATTATTTAAATAAAAATTTATTTCAACCAGAGTTTGAATTATATATTTTGAATAAAGTAGAGATTGTGTACAGATTACAATTTACGGTGTTGAGGCTGTGTACATTACTGTGTTAGTTCTGTTACACAAAATAGGGCTTCGCTATGAAAATTTTTACTTTGTGTTTGTGTGTTCGGATTCCAAAAGATTTGTCGTTTGAACTGAAGAGTTGCTTTGTCTCAATGAACAATGCACATCAACAGATAGACCTGAAACTGACATGAATACAGGCCAGTATAACTATAAGTATGTCGTGTCAGGGGTCAAATTTAAATGATAATAGTGAACCAAAGGATGCAGTACCTTCTGTAGAAAGTATGAACATGAATGAAGATCTTCCAGACTGTAAGGAAAGCATAAACGAGAAAAACATTGACGATCCATTTGATCTTTTCTCTGATGATGACACACAACCCAAACGATATCAGCCTATCAAGCGAAAATTGACACAGGCAGTGTTACTAGCTGAAGACCAAATTGTTGATCATCCAAATTCAGAGACATTAGAAAAGGTCTTGCCACTGACCATGGAAATAGCAGACTGCAAAAGAATGAAGCTGGCGGGGCGTGTGACCTATGTCCATAGTAAAGAATTGTTGCAAAGGGTGAACCGACTTACAAGAATTGAGAGCAGGGTAGGTCTGTTAATAAGCAATTGTTTTATTTAAATTTTAACTGTGAAAATTCTGTATTGCACTGTTACATCTACAAAGATAAATTATATAGAAAATTTCATGAAAAACAATACTGCCCATGTAATTTCAATCTTTAATGTTTTCCTCCTCTCTCTTAAAATTGTGCACATCACATTGCTCCTGTTATTCTTAATTCAGAAAGTCAAATAAAATTTTTGTCACGTGTAATAATAGCTTTGAATGAATGTTTATCCCCTTTTCACAAATTTTTATAACTAGACTCATTTTGTTAGATGGCCAATGTACACCACAGCTATAAATACTATTCTATATTTATAATGAAGTAAAAATTTTCAATGTCCAAGTGTAACCTTAACTGCTTAAGAACAAATTTTTATCACAAATGTGCAAGTTAGTACACAACACGGTTTTATTAGAATATTTATAACTGAAAATGTTGATTTTTCTTTTTAAACAGGCAGATCTTGTCCACTCACTTGTTCAGGCATATGGGCTTTTACAATATGTAGAGTAAGTTAAATCAATACCTTTTAACCTGTAGGCCTATATATGAATTTTGGTGTGTTATTAGATCAGTTGATTAAAAAAGTATCATTTGCATGACATTTCCAATGTGATTTGTCGCAAATCTCCTTGAATTCTTTTCTCTAATTGTGAATTTATTTCATATAATGTTAAAGCAATTTAAAGAGCGCTATATATCTATGTTTACTATATTTCTATACAAATACAAGGACGGGTCAAATGCAAGTTCTGTCATATCAAATAATTAAGTTTTAATCTATTTTGTCAATTTTTTTTCTAGATAAGATGCGTTCTATGTTATGTGTGTCCACTATTTTTGCCTACTTTTGCCTACTTCAAATCAAGCCAAACAATTTTCTCTCTTTCATTTGATGTGTCAAGTATAATTGTCTTGCAACTTGTAAAAATGAGGCTTAAGTCAAAATTTGAAAGTAGTTATAATAGATTGGTAAAACAGAGAAGCTTATTTTTTAAATTTAAATGAGACTGTGACAAAATGTCATAAATCTGTTGGTTGTGATAGAGGACAAAGTATTTTCAGAAATAAAAAAAGATAATTAAAACATAGAAACTAACAAAACTGTTATAGTGATGTGATTTTATGACTTTCTTAAATTGAATCATAATTCTTTGTCAGATATTTTAAGTAAATTTATTAAAAAATATAGAAACAGTCACACTCGAAATCTGTCCGTTGTGATGCAGGACAAAAATTGTTGCCCAGCATCACAACTGACAGGTTCTCAATTATGTTTTTCGTCTATGTCTTTTAAAACGTAAGGTCATTTTAGATAAAATTTGAAACACTACTCATTGATGTAGTTTGAGAGGGATACAAGGAAAGAGCTTTTTTATGATAGCCTTATTTTCTTTGCTATTTCTTAAAATACTTTGTCCACCATCACAACTGACAAAATGGCGCCCTTTTGTCACAGCCTCAAATGCACTTTAATAAAACAAAAGCTCTGTCATACTTCTATGTGAAATTATAGCCGTTTGAAGTCAGCACTCCAGTTAGGACATGTTAAATTTCAGTAAGGGGAGAAAATTGATTTTAAAGTTTATACAATTATGAAGTTTAGACAACTGTCAAGTCCTTGACAACCATAACAATTAAAGTCCAACACATAAATTAAAATTTTAACATGAACCAGGTGTGAAAACTGTAAACTAAGAAATGTCTTTAGTATCAATATATCTAAAAAAAATTTGACTTCTGAACACTCACTAAACTTTGAAAGCCTATAGATCTGAAAACTAGGCTGTATAGCTTAAGACTCATTTGGATAGAACGCAAAGCAGTTGATTGTGTTTATCTGTACTATTTCGAGAAATGGGTAAATATATATTATATAAATGTCCACACTAAAAACCTTTCTCACCACATTGATACAAAAGTTTGTGCCTCCGTCTAAATTTATTTATTCTTTTTTCTGTGTGACCAGTGTCATTCCCCCTAGAGTAGCTACTGAAGCGGAAATTCTTGGCTTCCACTCCTCTGACTACATTGAGTTCCTGAAAGATGTAAGCGCCGTCAGCGATGTGGAGGAGAACCAAGAAGACCCTCATGATTTTTACACAGAGGCTGAAGCCTATGGATTGTGTGAGTGGCCTTATTTCATTTCAAACGTAAAGGTATCTTATCATCATCTTTGCCTTCTGCGTATAATATTATTTGGATTAATTCGTTATATAATAACTGCTTTGTAATTTTCACCAGTTATGAGTTAAATATCATATTTCTTTGCTGACAAAAGTGAACTGTTTGCAAATTAAATTTGACAACTCACATATTTTGTGGTGGCGAATAAAGCTCCTTCTGTATGCTCAATTCTCACCTTCAAACTGTTTTGATCAGTCAATTTTTAAAGTTTCTCAAAAATCTGTATCACTCTTTTTTGTCGTTAAAGTTAAAACCTCATATGAACAAGTGTCTGATCATATAAAGGGAGATAAGAAATCGTTTTGTTGGTGCTGGCATAATGATAATGTTTGAAAGAACAGACTCTTTCGAAAAAAGACAGAAGCTGTTATTAGTGTTAATTGTGATTGATCAAAAACAATTGTCCAAACACTGCACTGTAACTCCATTATGAAGCAATTTCTCATACATCATGAATGTAAACTTCAGAAGTACACAGTTGTATTTGTTATTTTTTTTTTTATTCTGAAGAAAAGAGCTCAAAAATTTTATTTTGTTCTGTTTATCACACAGCGCTGGTCACAATTCCAGAATATTTTCAAGAGAGGTTTTAAACCAGATGTTCCAAGAATGGGTTTTAGTCCACTCAATCCCTCTCTGCATCATAAAATTTTAATAAACTGTGTTCTTGTGCTTTGACTTTTTCTTGCAACTGAACCCATTGTAATTTTTTTTCTTCCTCTCTTTATCTGGCGGGCTCTGTGGCCTAGCGGTATGACACTCACTCAGAGATCGGAATGTGCGTGGTTCGATCCCCATCCGAGTCAAACCAAGGACTTTAAAATTGGCATTAGCAGCTGATCTTCCTAGTGTCTGGCATTATGGATTTAGTGTTAAGTCTAGTCGGCCCAGTGTCAGGATAATGTGACTGGGTGTGGTGTATACATGGAAGCGCTCCTTACATCACAGTGTGGCAGCACGCCTTCAATTGTCCCTAATATAACCTTGTAGTTGAAAGAGACGTTAAAATTCAAACAACCAACCAACTAATCCAAAAATGGGTTTAAGTCCACTCGATCCTTTTCTAGAATTGATAAACTGTGTTCTTGTTCTTGGATTTTTTCTTCCAACTGAGCCCAGTGTAACTTTTTTCTTCTTTCCTTCTATTCTTTATCATGCCTCTTCTCTTCTGGAAGCTTATGATTGCCCTCTCCAAGATGGCATATTTGAGACAGCGTCACTCATCAGTGGGGCATCTATTGTTGCAGCTGATACCTTGATTAGTGGACAGGCAGACATAGCCATTAACTGGTATGGTGGCTGGCATCATGCTAAAAGGTAGGTTGCACAGTATTGTGACCATATTTTGGCTCTTTTTTGTTGTTGTAACTTAACTTTATCAGCGCATCAAGGGTACAAAAGTACCCAAGTAGGTCATTTGTTAAAAAAAAAAAAGGGAAATTCTGAAACTTCATGAAGAAAGTCTTTTAAAGTGGTTTGCATAATTGGTTAGGCAACACTGACCAGTGGTCACTGCTTTTTTGTACAGTTTGGAGCATCATGGGTTGACAAAAGAACCCCCGATGTGCTGATACAATGTAAAAGTATTTGGTTTATAAGGGTAAAAGCCTAGTGAGAATAGTACAGTTCATCGAAAGAATAGCCCTTATCGTTGTGGTTATTCAGGTACAACCAGAGTAATGCAGCCTTAATGCAGCAAGGCTATTGATTTTCATAGGTCCCCTATCTTGGGTAAAATATTTTCACTCACACAAAGGACAATTGTATAAATCATAATTTTCAGACCTTGGCATTGATACAGATTTAATCAGTATCATACTGATTTTTTTTGTCCCAAATTTAGAAAATTTTTATTTCCTGATTTTGTACTGCTTGGCTACAAACACCCAATGAGCCAAACTTGAACGATTTAATTTTCCAGTTCTTGTTTTTTTTTAAAAAATAATCTTAAAACGATGTTTTTAGTGCATGTAGTGATGTACCAAAATACTTTATTTTTCTGTAAGAGTGCTAGGCTTACTGTATTATTAAACAGAGTTTGGATGTTATTTAACTTTTATTTTTTGTTTCTTGTTTTTTAAACAGTTTAAATCAAAATGGCCACATCAAAATTAAAATGCTTGCGCTCTTAATAAAAATGTGTCAGAGTTTGTCAGTACTTGTACATGGTCATACTGATTTTTGAACCCTGAATACTGATTTTTGAACCCTGAATACTGATTTTTTAGCTCAATCATACTGGTTTTCATTAATTTGAGGAGTGGCACGTTTGAATTTGGTTTTGAAGAACGTGTTTGTAGTGCCATTTTTTACTTGATCTTGTTGGTATACTCATTTACACGCCAATAAATTTGATTTTATTTCTCCTTTTTTTTATTTTTGCCTTTTCTATACTCAGCTTGGTGTAATTTTCCCCCTGAAAATGTATTGTTTTCTTAGAAATTAGAAATATCAACATGTGTCATGTAAAAAAAAACATTCCAAAGACTTATAGTTGTTAAAACTAGTACTTTAAGTTCAAAACATCAGTTTTTTTTTGCGTTTTATTTATACTCTATTATAGAGACAGTGCTTCAGGTTTCTGTTACATCAATGATATCGTTCTGGCAATCTTGAAGTTGAGAGAAAAGTTTGATAAAGTTCTTTATGTGGACATTGACTTACACCATGGTGATGGTAAGTTTTGGATAGGGCTTGCTCTGCATAATATGTCTTGCATTCTGTCCAAATGAGTTGTAAGTTGAATGTCTTAGTTTTGAGATGGTCTCTTAAAGATTGGTAGGTGATCAGAAGTCAAAATTTTAAAATTTTTTATATTGATGCTAAAACCATTTCTGTACAATTTTTACACCTAATTCCTGTTGAAATTTTATATTTTGTTGTTCTGTTTTAGTTGGTATGGTTGCTAAGGCCTCAATACCTATGTAGTCGTCTAAACTTTTAATGCAATTTTCTCCCCTTTCTGGAATTTCACAAGTCCTAACCCTGCCGACTTTAAATGGTTTAACTTTATACATAAACATGATAAAGCCTTTCTGTTTGTTGTATTTGAAAGTAGTGAAAATAAACTTTTTGATAGTACCAATATCTGACTTTCTTCCAATTTCCATTTACAACTCAGTTGACTGGTTACAAGACATGTATATAAGAATTTTAACTTCTTATTTAGTTTGGTTGTATATAATTATGGACATTGATTTAATACAGCATATAGATAGTAAGTTTTTTTTTTATATTGTTTGCAGTATGTATTTAAGAATTTTAATTTTTCTAGGTAAATTACCAGCATCATTTTGGAAAAAAAAAATGATTTTCTCTACACTTATCAACATGTAAATCCTCTTTTTAAACAAATAGAGACATTTTTTGCTAAGCGCTGCAGGTTCAGAAAACGGCTAAAAAGTGTAAATTTTTTGTTGAGAGTTAGGGTTATTCATCTTTGTAGGTTCATGCACCAAAATCTGATAATTTTAAAGCTAAATACTGAAGAAATTTTTTTTCTTGTTTTTTTTTTTGCTATATACGCTATAAAAATTAAATGCCTCGATTATTAAGTTTTCTAAATCATGAGCTGAATTAGAGAGTGACAGAGGTGAATGAGAGAGAGGGGTGAACTGGCTTTGGGCGTCTTGCTTGCTCATTGTGCATCAAGCGCTATTCATCAACTTTTTGGGAGGCAGAAGAACACACATAGTTTTGCCTGCTTCCTAATTTTCAACTTGATTAACCCTAGAAGTGCCACATATTAATTTTTGGCATCATAATTTCCTCTAGTTTTCGTTCTAAAATTGGAACTTTCCATTTATAGATGATTGGACATGACGCTTCTAGGATTTAATTCTGCATAGTAGACAGCTACACTAAGTCAACACCTAGATCAGTTTAAGTCTTCATCTGCAATTTAGGAATAGAGTTTAGAATAGACCTTCATTCTGTCAAATTAGGACTGTTGCCCGCCACACACCTGAGCTCAAGCCAATCTGCGGTATGCGTGGCATAGAAATGAAAGGATGAGAAGAGCGTAGTAGAAAAACAGTAAAAGGGAGAAGGAAAGATTTCTTGTGACCATTTGCCTCTATTTCTGTGTTTTTGAGCAAAACCCTGAAATCTAAAAGTTGCTCTTTACGCTTCAATTTCTTTTTTGTTTAAGGTGTTGAAGAGGCATTTTCTTTAACATCAAAGGTGATGACGGTTTCTTTTCACAAGTATGCCACTGGTTTTTTTCCTGGTAAGCTATGGGATTAAATCTTGTATAAGATGCTATTTTAGAGAAATTAGGGATATAAAGTAAAATTATTCACTGATTATTTTAAGTTTCTTCAATAAGTAAACAAATCATGACGATGTTATTATAATTTTAATTCAAACATATTCATTGTTCCCTTTTTCCTCTGTAAAAATGGCTTTTCAAGCTATGAGCTGTTTAAACTGAAGCAAACTAATTTTTTTTTCAAAACTTAATGCCTACAGCGAGAAATCTACCATTCAGATGTTTCTTGTCCCATCTTCTTCAATGTTCCTTAATAATTTATGTAGTGGACTGGCAATTTTTTTGTTTTGTTTGTAGTTGACAGTTTTTTTTTAAAGATTTTTTTTGCACTTCCATCTGTGCCTGTGATAAAAGGTTGTGTGGTGTGTCAGGAGTGATGTCATGTCAGGCTTTGAGTTTAAATAAAATGTTTCAGAACTAAAACTATGTCAAATAATGTTGCTTGAAGTATGTAATGGGCTGAAAGCAACATTTTGAACACAAGTAATTTTTACAGAGCACAATATTGAGAGCACAAAACTCATTTTGTCGCGAGTGATTCTGACCTGAAAAAGTCACACTTTTTGAGTCACATGTGGTTCTGACATGAATTTCAAAAAGTGGTCACTTTGTACTGATAAAGCAAGTCTTGAGAGTATCTATAATACTTTAACTTTAATATCAATAAATCCACTGCTTTCTGCTAGAACTATTAGAATTAAATGGGACCTTTTCAAAATGATATGAAATGTTCACTGAGTAAAATATTTCTGCACCAAAAGTTGTCTTTTACGCAAAACAACTTTTTGTCACAGCGATAATTTTGTACCAAAAAAAAAAATTCCAAACTTTGAAAACCCTTCAAATTTATTTGTTGTCTTAGACCGGAAAACAAATTAGGCTGGTAGATTTTCATATCTAGTTTAAAAAAACGTTTACCTTGAAAAAATGCCTTCATAAAAAAATAAAGTGATAGATTTTTTCCATAAGTGATGATATTTTTCTCCTCAATTCCTCTTTAGTAATTTAAAATGGCGACTGTTACCATAGCAAAAGTTCTTTTTCTTCAATGAATCTTTTTCCTAAATAAATTGTGGTTCTAGCCATGCAAAAATTGCTCTTCACATTTTTTTTTTTAAAACATCGAAATTTGCCCACATGTTTAAACAAAACACATAAATACTTTACTATATTCAATCTCTTCTTAGGATCAGGGTCTGTGGACAATGTTGGCCAGAGACGTGGGCAGTTCTATACTGTGAATATCCCACTTCAAGATGGCATTAAAGATGCAGAGTTTTGTTCTACTTTTTACAGGTAATGGGAGCTTTTCCTCTTTTTTTCCCAATAGTTTAGAAAGTACTCAATACAGTCAGCTCTGCTTAAGTAAAGCTCCGAAGGCCATAACCTGTATACATTATATTCAAGCTCCTTTTATATGGAAATGTCTCACTTTTTAATTTGTATAAAAACTAGAGTCTTACATTAGTTGCATATACCGATACAAGGCTTGTCTGTAAATTAACTGGATGTTTTTGATATCAGTAAAACTTAATTAAAATTTTTGAAAATGGGAAAGTGCATCGTCTTTTTGCCCTTTTGATCTTCTTGAAAATAAATTTTGAAGTGCCTCAGTGAAGATGTCATAGATGCATTATAAGAATGGCTGAAAAATCTTGACGGAGCTTTTTGTTGGGCAGGTATTTTTTCCCATCTACTTCGCTGGAAAAAAATGCAGTGATCCCGACAAAAGTAACAAAGAAGCACAAGCTAACTGTAAACTTCATTATGGTCATTCAAATGATAAAGGCGCAGTGGCAAAAAAGAAAGGAAAATTTTTAGGCTAGCCTCATATCTATATCAAAATACTTCTGCGACATTTTAAATAATACTGTTTCCTATCTTCTGTGCACACCAGGATTATGAAGGTGGTAAAAGAAAAATTCTCTCCGGAAGCTGTTGTGCTGCAATGTGGAGCAGATGGCTTATCAGAAGATCACATGGCATCATTTAACCTCACTCATGTCGGCTTGGCTAAATGTGTGTGCTTTGTGCTGGCCTGGAATCTTCCCACCCTGCTGCTTGGTGGAGGTACAACCGAGTCCTTACATTTCGAACTAAGATATTTTGATTTATATTTGCTTAATTTGAACTAGATTTAGATACTCATTTTATCCTTCTTTTTTTAATGTACATGGCAGGGTGGCAGAGTGGTTAGCGCGTCGGACTTGCGATCTGGAGGTCGTGGGTTCGATTCCTCACTATGCCATGTTGCAGTTGCCTTGGGAAAGCAATTTACCCCAGCTTGCCCCAGTCCACCCATCTGTAAAATGGGTACCCAGCTACAGGCAATTCTTAAATTTGTGATATGCGCCTGCAACACCCTGCATATGGGTTTAAAGTGGCCTTAAATGTACTGGTCTGCTGGGGCATTAGTGGCGCTGCTCTTGTGGCGACACAGTTACGCTGAGTAACGAAGCAAAATTTCCCGAAAGGGATTAATAAAGTATATAAGAATAATAAAAAATAATAAAATAATAAAATGTATACTGATGATGCAGTTGAGAGATAATTTGAATTGAAGTAAACTTTTGCTCCCCATGAGGTTCCAAATACCTGAAGTAGACTGCAAGTTTACTCTTTTTTCTATCCTTTTTATTTTTTTTTGGTTTATTTTTTTTCGTGACAAATTGAAATTTTTCTGTTTTGTTAAAATCAAGGAGTCGAGGAGTGTCAAACAACTCCAAGGTACTCAATATATAGTTTTTCGCTCTGCAGAGATCAGGGTGTGTCTAACAACTAACAATCTGGAGACCCTCCTTCTTGTAGAATGTTGAAAAAATGTAAAATAAAGTAGAATTTTGTATATATAAGTATAATTGAAATATGTAGTGGTATTTCCAGAAGGTAGTATCCCTTGAATTTCAGGATTTAACTTTGGCTATGGACATTGTGTTCTAGATAAGATAGTCGTCCGAGGTGCTATGTACCCAAGGATACAGAGAAAAGTTAAAAGAAAAAAAAACGAAGTTAATACTTTTCTATTTTGTGGAGAGTTCATAACGTCGATGTAATTGTATGTCCAGAGAAACATTCAGAAACGCAATGAGGTCTTTTGTGCTAAATCTTATTTTAAATATAATTAAAAAACAAAGATAGCAACACTACAATTCTTCTTCCTCTTTTTTGGTTGTGCTTTTCTAGGAGGATACAACTTTGCAAGTACGGCTAAGTGCTGGACATTTCTAACTGCCCTTGCTGCTCGCAGGAAACTGCCATTGGAGATTCCAGAACATGAGGTGATAACTTTATATAATGATAATAATAAATATGGTTATACTTATAGTCTTCCACGGCTGAAGGCAGTCTCAAGATTTTACAATATTTACCCCAGCAGGCCCATACACACCAGAGCAAATTCAACTCATATATCAGAGCATCACAGCACAGCTGCCTATTAGGCGCTTAAATACTAACATTCCTCAAATTTCAAGCACTGCCTTTAGCCAGGTACCCATTTTACAGTTGGGTGGACTGAAGAATGTGTGTATAAATAGCTTTTTTAAGGCTAACACAACATGCGTTGAGGTTGGGAATTCAACCAGCTTCTTGAAAACTTTGTTTTCTCATACTCTGGTGTTCAGCTTTACAATATATACCTCTGTATATGTGGGAGAAAAGTTATAGATATAGGAGACACCAGTCCTCCGCTTTCCAAAGCAAACTCCAATAAAAATCTGTTCCATTTTGCTTAACCGTCTATCATAGCATGTAGTGTAAGCATTTAGATTTACTGGACAGCTGGCCTTTGGAATTTTGTGACGTTCAAGATCTAGACCTAGTCATAGAATTCTGTTTATTTTTACACGGATGAGGATCCAGTGTCACGATGCCATCTGCGTTTCAATTGAATGTGATTCACAGGAGGCAAAGAATCAAACCTACCTACCTTTGCAAATGTTTCTTTGGTTATTTAGTTTTGTATTTAAGGATATTATCTAATTAAAGGCATTAAAATATAACAACCTTATTGGCTTTTGTAAGGACTATGAGGCTCCTTTCTGATTCCATGAAAATTGATAAAAACTTGCAAGAAATAAAACCATTTAGAATTAGTTTTACCGCGTTGCCCTCATGTAATTCACAAACTAAAGCTGCTTTACATCCATAATGAATGTGAGCCTAATATGATAACCTGAATTTTCGTAACAAACACAATACACTGGTATAATCACTGAGTGGTCGCAAACTCGTCCCTTCTTTTTCCAGCAGATAATATTCATATATTTCCTGACTATGACTTTTTCCTTGAAAATTTGCTTCTATCCCTTCCAGAACCTGCTAGCTTATGGACCCGACTATCAGATGACGACTACTGTGGGAAACAAACGTGACTGCAACTCGAAGCAATATCTTATGAATCTTGTTGCCAAAATCTTGAGTAAGTTTTCTCAATTTACAATGAACTCCCTTAACACAAATTTCAGCATTTAATGGACAGAACAACTATCTCTGAATTTTTGTTTCTTTTTTCTTCATCAAGCGACTAATCTAACGAGAACAGGAGTATAAAAATTTTTTTTTGCGTAACAAAAATAAATTTAGTGACAAACACTTTTTTCAAACACTTTTTGAAGCAATATTTCATTGAAGAAATCAATTTCAGGTGTTCCCTCATGTATAGTTTACATAAGTTATTGTATTCTACTAAAATCCCTCAGATTGTCAGAGTTAGCAATATAAGCTTATTATTTCTAGTTACACAAATACTATCCCCTGCTATTCCCTTTAAATATCATTTTGTGTCAAGTGCATTCCCTTGTTTTTTTCAACTAGTTATCACAACTCATCTAGACACAAACACCTGGTAAGGCAAACAGGTTTAAGCAGTCCACAGAAATTTGTTGTAACAGGATTTGGGCATGGCATTTTTTAGTTATTTTCTTGTCTTTTTTTCCCCTTTTTTTGAAAGCCTGAGACACTGATGAACAGACAAATTTGAACAATGAACATTGTATTTTTGTATTTAAAAGTCTATTTTGTATTCTTCCAAATATTTTAAATTAACAAAAATTTTAACATCTTTCCATAAAATACTGATAATTTTATGAAATTTATTACCTTAGAGGATTAGAAAAATGTTTTGTTCAAAACAACAACACCTTTAAGGTGAAAATTGCGACATCGGACTCATTCACCTTGGACACAAGTGATACAACATGCCAACATCTATTGCCTAAACACAAACATTGCATTCATGAACTTTATTTGTATTCTATAAATACTGGCACATTTTTAAATTTTGCATACCTTTTTCTTTCTGCATATTCCCACCCCCTGTTTTCTTCCTCCAGAGAACCTTGAGAAAATATGACTCACCTCTAAAAATCTGACTTACTTGAAGCTGTCCAAGGGCACCATTCAACTTGAATTTCAAGATCAACAACAAAAGTTGTTGAGGTGGATAGGGGATTTCTATGAGAATCATGCTTGCAAATCTTCTAAAATTCAGTTGTTTTCATTTCTTTTTTTTATGTGAAATAGCAACAAACTTGATCTCAAAGGAACTGGTCTGCAAGCTTACAAATGCCTTTTAGCCCATGAGAAGTTCGCCTGTAATGGACCCTGTACATGAAACATAAACATTCCGGTGCTTGTCAGATGATATGCTGACCCGAGCACAGCGCATCCGCTACTCTTCTAGTAAAAGACTTAAGCCTGTTATTATGAGTGGGATGTATCCTACTCTTGTTACTTTGAAAAGTTTCAGCTCTCATCGAAAAAAAAAATTCTTGAAAGAGCATAATGTTTTAAAAATCTTTCTTGTTTTTTTGTTTTGTTTTTTTAAAACGCGTTGATTTGTTTGTATCCATAGGTCTAGGCTTAGTACGTTCAAGACTGCCTGGTGTGTTGAACCAACATTTGGCACAACCTGCTAAACATTTGCTTCTTTCTAAACCCAAAATGCTCTGTTTATTTAACTTCCATTTGTATAAAAATGATCTCCATATTTTTTGTTTTATAGAGATCTTTTCTAGTGCTAGGGAGTGATAGAAATTATATGGCTAATTTAGGCGGTCCCTTAATATGTACAACCGGCTCTGTGGCCTAGC